>CAUYQU010100992.1:0-49558 GCA_963574635.1 Cheracebus regulus
ATTCTACCCTACTGAATGGATATTTAATTAGGCTCTAATTTAATAATAAAATGCCCATCAACTTTTTAAATAATCTTTTTGAAAACAAAAAGAAAATAATTTATGCTTACCACTGGAATCTCCATGTTCCCCAAGGACCCACCCATGACAGCTTAATGGGTGAACTCCCAGCCTTTCCCCCATCAGGTAACGGAATCGGGCTGAATCTAGATTGCAACCACTTCCAATAACACGGTTTTTGGGAAAGCCACTTATCTTCCAAGCCACATAGGTCAAGATATCCACTATGGTGAAAAAGGAGAAAATAAAAATCACCCATTATCCTCTCCCCCCACGCAAAACAGACATCTCTACTATGAAGAAAACACTTAAGCAGATACTACTAGGTACATCATTAGATAATGACAGTGTATTCCAGATATATGGCTCTGTATGGATTTTGATACTGAACATTGCTAACCAATAATTTTGTTAATATTTTTAAGTCTCTATACTATGTATACCAAGTCCATTAAGTATTCAAAAAGTATAGCTTTGGCTGGGCATGACAGCTCACACCTGTAATCACAACACTTTGGGAGGCTGAGGTGGGAGGACTGCTCGAGGCCAGCAGTTCAAGACCAGCATGGGCAACATAGCAAGACTCCATCTCCACAAAAAAAAAAAAAAACCTTTAAAAAACTAGCCAGGCATATTGGTGCATGCCTGGAGTCCTAGCTACTTAAGAGGCTGAGGAAGGAGGATCACTTGAGCAGATCAAAGCTGCCATGATCCCATTGCCCTCCAGCTTAGGCGATAAAGTGAGAACTTGTCTCAAAAAAAAGTATAGTAAGTTTTATGAAAACAAACTGCATCGACAAAAGAGAATAACAATTATGGGGCTGGGCAAGATGGCTCACACCTGTAATCCTAACACTTTGGGAGGCCAAGGTGGGCAGATCACCTGAGGTCAGGAGCTTGAGACCAGCTTAGCCTGACCAACATGGAGAAACCCCATCTCTATTAAAAATACAAAATTAGCCGGGCATGGTGGCGCATGACTGTAATTCCAGCTACTCGGGAGGCTGAGGCAGGAGAAAAGCTTGAACCTGGGAAGCGGAGGTTGTGGTGAGCCAAGGTGGCGCTATTGCACTCCAGCCTGGGAACAAGAGTGAAACTGTCTCTCAAAATAATAATAATTAAAAAATAAAAACACAAAAATTAGCCAGGCATGGTGGCATATGCCTATAATCCCAGCTACTGGGGAGGCTGAGGCAGGAGAATTGCTTGAACCTGGGAGACAGAGGTTGAAGATCGAACCACTGTACTTCAGCCTGGGCTACAAAGTAAAACTGTCTCAAAAAAAAAAAAAAGAGAGAATAACAGTTATTCACAAACTCATCCCTTAACCAAGATCTTAAGCAGGTAATTTTAAGCTCCAGCTATATTTAAAGGCATTATACTCCCTTTAATGTTCTAAAAGAAATTTCCTTAGAAGGGAAATGAAACATGAGAAATGAATCAATAAACATGCATATACAAAATATAACATATGGCCAGGTGCGGTGGCTCACACTAGTAATCCCAGTACTTCCTTGGGAGGCAGAGAAAGATGGATCACCTGAGATCAGGAGTTCGAGACCAACCTGGCCAACATAGTGAAACCCCATCTCTATCTAAAGATAAAAAAATTTATCCGGGCGGGGTGGTACACACCTGTAATCCCAGCTACTCAGGAGGCTGAGGCAGGAAAATCGCTTCAAGGTGGGAGGCGGAGGTTGCAGTGAGCCAAGATCACACCACTGTACCCCAGCATGGGCAACAGAGTGAGACTCCAACTCAAAACAAATACATAAACAAACAAACATACTTATCGGTTTTACTATAGCTTGTCAATATCTATACAGTTAAAAGCCTCACCTGGATTTGAAACAATAAGCAACTTGCAGTTCGGGCTGTATTTTACAACATTAGGAATGATGAATTTAAAGATGTTCACATTACGCTGGACCAAATTAAGACGGCTTTCTCCCTCTTGCTGACGTGCCCCAGCCGTAATAATGACCAGCTTGGAGTTTGCAGTTACACTATAGTCTAGAAAAAAAGGGAAATAATGACTAGATTAAGGCCTTTAGAATAACTTTTACCTAGTCACAAAAATTTGTTCCATAAATGCCCCAGAGACCTTTCCTGTTGTTTTTATTTAGAGTTTTATCATTATGGCTTCTTAAATGGAGGAAGAGGATGCTAACACTCTCCTTGTATCCTAGTTTTAGTCAAGTTGTAACTTTATATTTAACAATTAGGGGGAGCTGGAGGGAATCAAGTTTATTATTTGATTCTCATATTAACTTCTTACATATCCTCAAATTTTTTGTTACCCAAGCCCAACGTTCTTACTTTTCCATACTCCTATTTCTACTTAACTATTTAACTGGTGTTCTATCAGTCCAGGAATAGGCAATTTTCGTGTGTGTGTATGTGTACGTGTGTGGTATGGGAGTTGTTTTTAAGCAGAGACAGCTTTACACTTAACAAGCATATTTTGCTTCTAGATACCCTATGGCACAAGTTAAGCCAGGGATGAAGATGAAGGGACTTGCCCAACAGGAAGGTGGCCAGTAATTTTCAGGTATCAGAACAGACACTATTTGGGCCCACATTCAGGTTTCTTGGCTGGTGCTGTTAAGTGTAAAAGGGTCAAGCCAAGAATATCAGCTGAACAGGCTCATTTACCCTATTATCAACTTTGTGCTGCACATGTTAGATGTGGGGGCAAGTAAGTATATCTAATAAAAGTATTTAACACAATGTGGTTAAATATAGACCTAAGGTTTAAGCTCTGCTCATTACATTCTCATTCAGATGGTTTCCATAGCATGGATAAATTGGATTTCTATTTTAAACCATTTACTAGAAATTGAAACTTTGATATTCACAGGTACCGAAGTGAAATTATTCCCAGGCTCTTGTACCCTGCATTTAAATAAAATCTTTAAAGTGCTAGGATTTTAAGCCTGACAAAGTCTAAGGCTGGGCCCAGCAGTTCCAGTACTTTGGAAGGCTAAGGAGGAAGGATCGCTTGAGCCCAGGGGTTCAAGAAAGGCCTGGGCAACACAGTGAGACCTCATCTCTACAAAAAGTAAAAAAAAAAATAGCAGGGCATGGTGGCATGCCCTATAGTCCCAGTTTCTTTCTGAGCGGGCAGGGGGTAATGAGGTAGGAGGAAGATTGCTTGGGCCCAGGAGGTCAAGGCTTCCATAAGCCATGATTGTGCAGCTGCACTCTAGCCTAGGGAACAAAGGGAGATCATTTGAAAAAAAGAATTTAAGTGTAGCATGGATTAGAATATAAACTTGCTGAAATTAACCTTTGCCAGAGACAATCTTTGGTGTTCTAAGAAAAAGGCTGCCATGTTGGAGATCCATCATCTCTCCCTTCAATTTGTCTTCAATGACATCAACAAGAGCAAGTTCATCTGCCAAGTCCTAAAAGACATCAAATCTTTAGTTAAATGGGAAATTGCTACTCCTAGATTTTCAGAAGAGCATGAAAAATTTCTGTTATTTCAGCATAGGAGAGTTCTGTTACTTTATTAGTACAGTATTGAGATACACTTCAAAGTAGGGGAAGAACCTCATTTCAAAAGCTGACTTACAGATTACCCCATAGGTAGATAGCACTAACCCTCTCTCCCCATTGAAGCAAGCTTTACAGGAGTTCCACCACGGCAGATGTGGAAGCAGAACACTGGGTTAACACGTGCTAGAATAACTTCCAACTGGCCGGGTGCAGTGGCTTACACCTGTAATCCCAGCACTTTGGGAGGCCGAGGCAGGTGGATCACAAGGTCAGGAGTCAAGACCATCCTGGCCAACATGGTGAAACCCTGTCTCTACTAAAATACAAAAAAATTAGCTGGGCATGGTGGCACGTGCCTGTAGTCTCAGCTACTCAGGAGGCTGAGGCAGGGGAATCGCTTGAACCCAGGTGGCAGAGGATGCTGTGAGCCGAGATCGTTCCACTGCACTAGAGCCTGGGCGACAGAGCAAGACTCCATCTCAACAACAACAACAACAACAACAATAAAACTTCCAATTATATAAAACTGCTCTATCTACTCTCTCAAATTCCATCCTGCACACCAATTTTATATTGTTATTCATTTAACTAGGTGATATTGACCAGTATCAAGACTTAAAATTAATAGGAAATGTTCTGGCTGGGAACAGTGACTCACACCTGTAATTCCAATGCTTTGAGAGGCTGAGGTGGGCGGATCACTTGAGGTCAGGAGTTTGAGACAAGCGTGGCCAATATAGTGAAACCCTGTCTCTACTAAAAATACAAAAAATTAGCTAGGCGTGGTGGTGTGCGCCTATAATCCCAGGTACTCAGGAGGCTGAGGCAGGAGAATAGTTTGAACCCGGGAGGCAGAGGTCGCGGCGAGCCGAGATGGTGCCACTGCACTCCAGCCTGGGTGACAAGAATGAGGCTCTGTCTCAAAAAAGAAAGAAAGAAAGAAAAGAAATACAAAAATTAGAAGGGCATGGTAGCAGTCGCCTGTAGTCCTAACTACTTGGGAAGCTGAAGCAGGAGAATCGCTTGAATCTGGAGGTCAAGTGAGCCAAGATTTCACCACTGCACTCCAGCCTGGGTGACAAGAATGAGGCTCTGTCTCAAAAAAAAAAAAAAAGAAAGAAAGAAAGAAAGAAAGAAAAGAAATACAAAAATTAGAAGGGCATGGTAGCAGTCGCCTGTAGTCCTAACTACTTGGGAAGCTGAGGCAGGAGAATTGCTTGAATCTGGAGGTCAAGTGAGCCAAGATTCCACCACTGCACTCCAGCCTGGGCAACAAAGCAAAATTCCATCTCAAAATAAATAAATAAAAAGTCTGATTTCTGCCCATCTTTCAGACCTGGAATCTGAACAATTCCCTGGTTGATTCCATATATGAACCAATACAAACAGTTATAGATAAACAGGTTTGTGCAGTGTATAATACTGGCAAAACATATCCTTATACTTGCAACTGTGAAAGTTCATAGGTGTATTTCAGGCCAGAAGCACCAATAACGGCTTTAACACAAATGGATGTGGTCTATTGTTACCAAAAAGGTTATTCAAGCTGCAGATTTACCCCCAAATCATCTACAATATAATAAGTGGCAGTTACTCTTCTTACCCACACCTGAGCCAGAGGCTATCACAGAGAAGAACCATAGGCAGTTTGTAGGTGTGGGGAAAACAGCATCAATTTCTCATCTAGTGGGTAAGGAATAAAAGTTGGTGTATTATGTGGCCTCTATTTCCTAAAAACATGGAGAGTCCTGTGTTGCTACAAGGCCTTTTCATAGCTCATTTCTGCTTTAGTCCCTTCTCACTTCAATCCATCTCTATTCAGAACCCAGAATTCATCATTTTACTTTTATTAGAAACTCCACATCTGAACCTCAGATATTTTAATGCTGTAAGCTGCCTCAATTTCTTTTAAATATAAACCAGGTTTCAATAGTGTAATAAGGAGTGCTTTATTCACAATTTCTCTTTTTCTAATTAAATTTTAGCTCCATAACTGATAACAAAATTGCTATCCAAGGCACAGGAGTAATGGGGCTTGAGTGGGAGAAATTAAGATTTCCAACATTCAGTATTTTAATTTTACCATATGTATGTGTCATTTTCAATTCAAAAATTACTTTAAAAGAATCCTGGCTTATTTAAAGGAATGGCCTTTCCCTTTCATTGGTAGTCAATCCATGCATGTTAATACAGAATAATGAATTTTAGGAACTGGGTCTCCAGCTTGATAAATTTTTATTCTTTTTCATTTCAGATACGCTTTTAGTGTATCATCATATTTCAAAAGTTTGTTTCACAGAAAGTTATCTCAATGAGTGCATAAACCTAAATATTGTTATATGCAATGTAATAATACAATTCTTGGTGGGAGTGGGGGTGGAGGATGTGGTCAAGGTATGCACTTCCAGTGTGGTGGACTCTCACTTACCTTCATTAAGATACTGATAGCACAGGCCATGCCAACAGCACCAACCCCAACAACTATAATCTTATTCTGGGGGGTCTGTTCTTCCTTTAGAAGATTAACAATCAGCTGATCCTTGAGAGTTGCCATTTTGGACTTGGAACCAAAAGGAACCAGGAATGCACGTCAGGCAGGCGTCGGGGGCACACAGCAGTGGGATCCAGACTCAGTGGCAGCTGCTCCAGCCACCAAATCACCTTTAACCTCAAGCCCCTGATGTGCTGCCTGGCCCAGACCCACATCTCTGCCTACTGGATGCCTCCACTTGGCCATCACACAGTCCCTGCAAACTGTCTCCTTCTCTCTAAGAGCCTGCTCCCGTCCCTGGGTTTTCTACATCAGAAATGGTCCCACCATTTAATCACCCAGCTTCTCAAGCCAGAAAACTCTTCTTCTTTCCACACTCAACCCCTCTCACCACTACCACATTTAATCAGCTTCCAAATCCAGATTACACCAGCTCTTCAGTATCTCTTGAATCCTCCCACTTGGCTCTGTCCCCATGATGATAGCTACCTATGCTAAGGTCACCATGGCCTCCTGCCTAATCCCCAACAACATCTTAACTGACCCCCAGCCACTCTTCTAGTCCTCCGCTCCCTTCATTCTCCATGACAATACCATGACTCTACCGCAGTGGCTGAAGAGTCTTTCGAAAAGATCAGGTTTTGCCTCTACTCAAACATTTCCCCCTACTTCCTCCCGAGGCCAGCAGGGCCTCCAGGCTATAACCACTGCTACTCCAGCCTCATCCCTCACACCACGCTCCTGGCCACATCGTACACACTCCGGCCACTGTAAACAACCTGTGTTTCCCAACACAAGCACCACACTCCTATCAGCTTCACCCCCTCACACACGCTGTTCCCTCTAAACAAATGCACAAATGAATTAGAGGAGGCAGGGAAGGAGAAATTAACTTCTCATAGCCAAATAGTTTCAAAAGCAAAATTGTAAGAATCCTTCCAATTACTTTTATAACATAAAGAAGTGTTAAAACTGTGTGTGGGTATAACATGATATATCTAATATAATCCAGGGTAGGGTCAGCATGGGTACCCAAAACCTGCCACAGTCTAAGGGGGAAGTAAGGACAAAGATAATAAAGCCTACGGATTTGTCCCTGGGGACAGGGGAGGGACGCACTCACCGAGCGCCACTGCGTTCAGGAAGTAGGCACACACTGGCCTCTAAGCCTGGTGAAAGCAGCAATGCGCCACGGGCTCAACTACTTGGGAGGCTGAGGCATGAGAATCGCTTGAACCCAGGAGATGGAGGTTGCAGCGAGATCATGCCACTGCACTCCAGCCTGGGTGACAGAGTGAAACTCTGTCTCAAAAAACAAAAAGAACAAGTGCTCACTGATTTACCACCATGTCCCCACAGCAAGGAGCCCCAGTTACACTACAACATGTAAAGCTGCCTGCCCAGGACTGACACAGTATTATTTCAGCATAATCTTAGGATCCCTTCACATAGGCACACACACACACACATGATCCTCTCATGTCCAGCTGGGGATCAGGACTTGAGAGCACATGAGGACACATCAGCTTATCTCAGCCACTACTGCCCTCGCTTCTGGTGTCCTCACATCCTAACTGCTGTACCTAACAACTGACAGATGGCCACAAATACAGGAGATGTATAGACCATGTTGCAGGGAGCTGGGCCGTGGGTCTAGGTGCCCGTGCTTTCCCTTGATGCCTGAAATTCTGTGTGGCTCCATTCCCCTTCATGCCAGTCTTCAGGATCACTGCCAGAGCAGCCACAGCCATGTACTTCCTGACGCCTCCTCTTCTCAGTCAGAGGCACCTGCCCAGTGGGACAGCTCTTCCTTAAGCTGCAAGTTTTCCAACTCAAGAGATGCACTTAAACCCTCAAAAAGAAAACTCACATAGGCCCAGATGAGACAGAAAGATTCTCCTGGCACAACTAGCAAGAAAATATATAGAATGGGTCAGGAGACTGTCCTTTGTTTGGGTCAGAAAATGGGGGCATTCACAGAGGGCAGAGTGATCAGGAATGCGAAAACTCCAGGCCACCCTTGGAAGTCTGCTGCAGCAGGTTCCCCAGACAAGACAAAGGGCATTATTGACAACACGCATGAGTCAGAGTGGCCCCAGGTCAATGCTTCAGCTTCTTTCAACCCCTCCACTTTCAGGCAGCCCCTTCTAGAAGCAGGACTTCCTGTCACACAAAGGGGCTCTGTGGCCCTTTGTCCACAAAGGAGGAGTGGCCTCTTCCTGTACTTGGAGGTGGCAGTTTTGGAGGCTCTACCCTACCCAACAGTCTGACTGAGCAAAACCCCCAGGGGGAGCTGCAGCCCTGGTCTGTCTGAACAAGCTGAAAATGAGAGCGAGCAAGAGGGGACAACACCAAAGAATACGTTAGCCTGGATGCACAAACCTAGAAGGTCTCTGAAATCTGCATCTGTCAGACTTCATAAGATCCTGGGCATGGGGTAACTTCTTAATGATCTGGTCACTTCCGGCAAAATATCTAAGAGGTCTGTGCTTGACAATGCTCATCTGTAAAATGGAATCCAATCTGCCTGAGAGGTTGCAGGAATCAAATGGCATCTGGCTAGGACCTGGCACAGTGCCTGGAGTGTGGGGGCTTTCCACAGCCGTCAGCCAGGGAGACAGTACCAGGAGCCAGGCTCCATGGCAGCCCAGCTCCTGAGCCAGTAAGCCAGGTGCCCTCCACTGGGGCACTCCATTCTCACAGGGTTGACAGACACTTGAACAACCTCCTCCAACACAGCTGCCAAGAGCTAGGAGACAGTTCTGCACAAAATGCTACGGGGACACAGAGAGGGTCCAGAAAGGGTGCCCAGGGCTGACATTTCAGTAGGAATTCTTCAGCTGGAGCAGCAGGGAAAGCATCCCAGGTAGAGGAACCTGTGTGACAAAGAGGAGTTACAAACCAGCCCAGGGCAGGATCATGCTGGTCATGGAGGGCAAACCCTGGGAAGCTGCTGTGGCTGTGAAGGAGGGGACAAGGGATTTACAAATGGCAGGGCGCTGAAGATCAGACACCAGCCAGAGTCACTAGAAGAGTGATTTCTGTTCCATCTAGCTACCAGGAATAAAAAGTGGAATGTCCTGACAAAAGCCCACCATGAGAATGCTAGGTAAGCATGGACAAGAGGTCATACCATCAGAAGTGCTGTCTAGAAATGAACTGCCCAAATACTTCTCAAGCAGTATTATACATATGTGCCTTTGAGGTTTAAAAAGTCACACGACCTGGGTGTGGTGGCACATGCCTACCTATAGTCCCAGCTACTTGGGAGGCTGAGGTGGGAAGATCACTTGGGCCCAAGAGTTCAAGGCTGCAGTGAGCTATGATAGTGCCTGTGAGTAGCCACTGTCCTCCAGCCTGGGCAACACAGTGAGATCCCATCTCAAAAAAAAAAAATTAAGTGCAAACCACAAGAGGATTTGGTTTACAAATATTTTCTGGGGATCTATGTACTCAACTATGGTGCCATTCTTTCAAGAAAATATTCTATTTCATTCAAAGGTATCAGCTAGAGCCAAAGCATTCTACTGTAGAGAATACAGAGCCAGTTTGGTGTGACAAACTGACAAATGAATTCTAACTTGACGGCGCTTTTATTTTTTAAAAAGTTCACATAACAATAAACTAGCCAGTAATTTGGAAAAACAAACAGGGAACTCAATTGTCAAGCAACAATCTGAAACTAATAGGCTTAAATCAAGCATAAAATTAATAGCAAAAGTTTCCCTTAAACAAGGAGAGTGGGCCAAGCACAGTGGCTCACGCCTGTAATCCCAGAACTTTGGGAGGTGGGGGTGGAAGGATCTCTTGAGCCCAGGAGTTAGAAACCAGCCTGGGAAACATGATGGACCCTGTCTCTATAAGAAAGGAAAAATCATTTCTTAAAATAAATAGAAAAAAAAAAGGAGAGTAGAAAGAGAACAGGGTTTAAAATAGCTGTGATAGGTGCACATTTTAACTTCTAAGCCACTTTCTTACCGGAAAAATGGGAACAAAGGTGGCTGACCTACATAGGATAGGAATTTAAATGACACATTGTAAGTGAGTGCCTACAAATGTCAGTCTCCCGCCTTCCCAGTCTTCTTGCTCCTAGCATGACTCCTCCTGGACTCTCTGGCACGCCCCACCCCCACAGGGAGGCTACGGCTTCAGCAAGCAGGACTTACACACCCATTTTTCAGCTGTACCACTGAGAACTCTAGAAACACAAAACAAAGATCTTCAATGTTAAGACACAGACACACACACACACACACACACACACACACACACACACACATTTTGTGATACTACCTGTCTAATAAACATTTCCAGTGACAACTTATAAAGGGGAAAAATGAATGACAACTCCATTTATGATAAAATGCCTAACTGCAATATACAATAATATTATCTGAGACACCATGAAGAAAATGTCTTGGTTACTATCTTGACTTCATTACAATACTCAATGTCCCCACTAAACACACACACACACACACAAGCATGCGCATGCGTGTGCAGAAAGAGCCTGTCCTCCACAAAAATTTGTCAGTTTGGCTGACTCAAGACAAGCCTGTGTCCCAAATTCTTAAATATTTTCAATAAAATGTTTAATTTATTCTAATAAACTGAGTGAATATCAAGCCAAAAGAATTTATTTTAGATTATTTTACATGTACCTCTCCCAATATTCTAAAAACATTTACTTTCTGAGTACCAAAAACCTTGCTAAGAGCTGAGAAATGAAAGTGAAAATAAGTGAATAACACCACACAGGCCCTGCGGTCCAGGAGCTCACAGCATGCTCAGCCCTTCATAACCACGAGTTCCACATCTGTGGATTCAACCAGCTGGAAATCGAAAATATCCGGGGGAAAAAAGTGGGTAGCTGCATCTGTACCAAACATATACAGACTTTTTTTGCTTGTCATTATTCCCTAAACAATACAGTATGACTATTTACATTGCATTTATATTCTATTGGGTATTATAAGTAATCTAGAGATGATTTATAGAATACTGAAGGGTACACACAGGTTATATGCAAATACAGCAAAATTTTATATCAGCATCCATGGATTTTGTTATCTTTTGGGGGGTCCTGGAACCAATCCTCCAAAATACAGGGGAACAAACTGTCTAAATACTCAGGAAGATAAGACAAAGTCATACATGATTAGGCTGAGAGGGAGGGAGGGAAAGAGAGACGGAGAGAGGGAACATGTGGGAGAGGGAGAGGTGGGAGTGGGGAGAGAGGAGGGCGGGTGGGCTGGCAGGCACAGCAGTTCGGAAGAGGAAAGGAGAAGCCCTGCAGCTGCAGCCTCCTAGGAGCCAGCATGAGGCGGCTTGGCAAGTGAGGCTGCTGTCCAGGCACAGGCTCAGGAAGGGCTCTGAAGGCCTGTGCAGCCGCCATCACTGAAACTGACTGAAAACAGCAGCCCACAGCCTACTAGTGCAAAGTTAGCTTATAGTAACATTCAAAATCATAAGTAGCATTCTTAAGTCTAAAAAGCTGAACACTTGGGCTTATCTAAAAATACATGTTTAAGAGTGGGTGATTACGTGTTTAAAAAGCCCAGAAGGCTATATACCAAAAATGTGAATTCTTCCATTCAGTGAAACACAGGCTTACTTACTGTATGCCAGGCACCTCGCTGGGCCTGTGGGGACCCAAGATGAGTAGAAGTGACAAGGCTCTGTATACATTCCAGGAGGGGATACAAAGCCACACCAGTAGGTCATATAGTGGCAGGCAGCATTAAGGGCTGGGGGGAAGCATGAAGCCAAGTGGGGAACAGAGAGTGACAGGGTCTACCTGGACAGGTAGTGGCCAGGGAAGGCTGTCCTGAGGAGATGACACTGGAGCAACTCTTGAATGAACATCTCTGGGTGGCAGAACATGAAAGTCAGGGTTTTTTGAATATCTGTATCACTTAATTGTTCTGCCATAAGAATATACTGATTGAATTGCTTTTGAAAATTCAAAAGGGGCCCGGTGCAGTAGCTCATGCCTGTAATCCCAGGCCAAGGTGGGTGGATCACCTGAGGTCGGGAGTTTAAGACCAGCCTGACCAACATGGCGAAATACTGTCTCTACTTTAAAAAACACAAAAATTAGCCAGATGTGGTGGTACGTGCCTGTAATTCCAGCTACTCCGGAGGCTAAGGCAGGAGAATCACTTGAACCTGGGAGGTGGAGGTTGTGGTGAGCCAAGATTGCACCATTACACTCCAGCCTAGGCAACAAGAGCAAAACGCCATTTCAAAAAAAAAAAAAAGAAAAGAAAATTCAAAAGGAAAGGAAGGCAGCACGTAGGCACCTTCCCTTTATGTAAGCATGAAATCCAAACTTTTCTGGTAGTCACTGATAACGAGCTTGCAGTATCAATCGCAATCTCTCAAGACAAGTGCTTCCAGACAGTCCTGCAAAGCACCCAATTGGTGCCCTTACCACCCTGTGCTCACCAGTGGGGCCCAGGGCTCAGCCTCCTCTTCTCTGTGCACACTAGTTTCCTGGGGGACCCACTCCCTCCTGTGACCTGAAATTCCATCCACATGCTGATGCCTCCTGACTCAGCCTCTCCCTGAGCTCCAGATCCAGCATGGTCCTCACTGCTGGCTCAGCATCTCCCGTGGAAGGCTCACAGGCCTCTCTGACACACTGGCCCAAACACACCTCTTGCTCCTGCATCTACTGGGTGGGCTCCTCCAGGACACAGCTGCTCAGGACAAATGCCCCAGTGTCATATCTGATTCCTCTCCTGCCCTCGTGTCTATATAACATCACCTCTATCTCAAAACAGAGCCAGAACGTGGCCACTTCACACCATCTCAACCTCAGTTATGCTGGTTCAATCCACCAAGCTCAAAACTTGCCAACAGCTATTGTCAAGTTTCACAATTACTGATACTCCCCACTTGCCAACAGTCAACTGTCACAGTTACTGATGCTCCCCACCCTGATTACAAGGTCCCATGTGATTCTAGCCCCTGCTTCCAGTGCCAATTTTGGCTCCTTCCAATCCCCACCCTGGACTCCGGCTACGACGACCTCCATGTGGTTCTTCAAATGCACCGGACTTTGATTTACCTTTGTACCTGCTTCCCCTCTGCAGAGAATACCTTTCTCCCACGTCTGAGGATTTGCTGCCTCCCAGCATCAGATACGTGCTCAAACATTACCCTCTCCTTAAGAAAGCCTTCCTCAGCCCTGATACTCCAGCCTTAACTCTGTTTTATTTTCTTAACCCTCAATCTCACCTGCCAAACTATATACTTGTATATTTTCTCTCTCCACTCACAAGAACGTAAGCTCCTTATGCACGAAGATTTTGCCTTGTTCGCCCATGTTCCTAGCACTGACGCATAACAGGTACACAATAAACACGACTGGAATGAACGAGTCAAGGAATGTGTCAGGCTCTGATACAGACACCTGGTATGACAGAGCATACTTCCGTTTTCAGCAGCACAGCAAACCAGGTATCTTAATGACTCTCCTGTTGAATAAATAAATTAATTAATTAATTAATTTGAGACGGAGTCTCCCTCTGTCACCCAGGCTAGAGTGCAGTGGCGCGATCTCGGCTCACTGCAATCTCCGCCTCCCAGGTTCAAGCAATTCTCCTGCCTCAGCCTCCCTCGCAGCTGGGATTACAGGTGTATACCACTAGACCCAGCTAATTTTTTTGTATTTTTGTAGAGACAGGGTTTCGCCATGTTGGCCAGGCTGGCCTGAACTCTCAACCTCAGGTGATCTGTCTGCCTTGGCCTCCCAAAGTGCTGAGATTACAAGCGTGAGCCACCTTGTCTAGCCCTTAAAGGATATACTTTTAAAAGAAGGAAATTATTTCAGATGGAAAGCCTGAAGCACAAGAAGGAATATTTACCTACAAATATGCAGGTAAATATATGGGATAAATCTAAGTAGCATTAACTGCATGAAGGACAGTGGCAAATTTGTAGGATTTAAAAATTCAGGAAAAAGATACTGGAAAAGTTGAGAGGGCATATGGAGTTAAAATGTTTTATATCTGTCCATTATTCAAGAGAAGGGTAAAGATATTACTTTAGACTTAGTTAACTGTATAAAAATATCTTGAATAACCACTAAAGGAGCAGGCTGAGAATTTAATTTCTAAACTAAGAATGAAAAAACAAATGCAATGGAAAGTAGGCACAATGAAATGCAATCAAAACAAAAGAGTATAAAAATCTCACCAGAAGAACTACAGCCAATAGATATTACAGGAATAAGAAAAAATTGCCTGTCTATGCAAATAGCATTGAAGAGCCTAGCCACTGCGATAAGAAAAATAACTAAAAAAGGTATAACAATCAGAAAAGAAGAAACACAACAGCATTATTAGCAGATTATATGGTTTTAGCATGGCTGATGAACAGAAGAAGGCCATCTACCTAGAATGAGAGCTCTCAGCTACAATTTGAGAGCTATATATTTAAGTGCGGTGCTAAGGGTTTCATTTAACATGATGAAAAAAAACATTTTCTTCATTTTATAGCTGAAGAAACGAACACTCAGAGAGGTTAAATAATTTGCTGAAAGCCACCTGGCAAGTAAGCAGCTAGTTTTGAAGTTAAGACAATCTGTCCCCAAAGCTTAACCACTATATTATGATGTCTCGACACATAATAAACATACATATGCCCTCTCAGAGACAAGTGTGATTGTGTGATTACAAGGACACTGGAGGGAAAAAGAGACGAAATTCACCTGAGGAAAGCCAGGGGAGAAGGGAATGCTTAGAGCGGGAATGGTATTCTGGAGGGAGTAAGAATAGCATGCACACAGGTTAGAAGGCATGAGGCTGGGCACGGTGGCTCAGAGGCCGAGGTGGGCAAATCACTTGAGGTCAGGAGTTCAAAAACAGTCTAGCCAACATGGTGAAACCCTGTCTCTACCAAAAAATACAAAATACAGGCATGAGAATCACTGGAATCTGGGAGGCAGAGGTTGCAGGGAGCTGAGATTGCACCACTGCACTCCAGCCTGGGTGACAGGGCAAGACTCCGTCTCAAAAGAAAAAAGACCATAGGCTGGGTGTGGTGGCGCATGCATGTAATCCCAGCACTTTTAGGGCCCAAGGCGGGTGGATCAAGAGATCAAGAGATTCAGACCATCCTGGCCAACATGGTGAAACCCCGTCTCTACCAAAAATACAAAAATTAGCCGGGCGTGGTGGCAGGCTCCTGTAATCCCAGCTACTCAGGAGGCTGAGGCAGGAGAATCACTTGAATATGGGAGGTGGAGGTTTCAGTGAGCCAAGATCATGCCACTGCATTCCACCCTGGCTACAGAGTGAGACATTGATAAGAAAGAAAAGAGGAGAAAGGAGAGAGAAGAGAGAAAGGACAGGAAAGGAAGAAAGAAAGGAAAAGCAAGAGGAAGGGAGGGAGGGAGGGAAAAGAAAGAAAGGAAAGAAAGGAAAGAAAGAAGCCCATAAAGGAAGGTTCCCTTGGACAGAGAGTGGAGAACAGCCCATCGAGCCTCTAGTCTTGGGCTGTCTGGTATGGCAGCCACCAGCTATTAACACTTAAAATGTAGTTAGTCCAAGTAAGAAGCTGACTCTTTTTTGAGACAGGGTGTCACTCTGTCATTCAGGCTGGAATGCAGTCGCACTATCCCGGCTATTGCAGCCTCAACCTCATGGGTGCAAGTAATCCTCCCATCTCAGCCTTCTAAAGTTTGGACTACAAGTATGCGCCACTGTACCTGGCTAATGTTTTATTTTTTGTGGAGACAGAGGTCTCATTGTGTTGCCCAGACTGGTCTCAATTACTTTTTAATTCTATTTAACTTTAATGTAAACAGTCACATGTGGTTATCGGCTACCACACTGGACAGCGCAGTTCTGGAGGTTCAAGACTGGAGAAAGAGAAATGGTTGGAAGACCAGGAAAAAGGAATATATCCAAGAGGAAAAGCAGACAGGGCACAGTAACGGATGATGTCAGGGAATGGGGGATAGGGGCAGGGATCCAAAGTTTCTAATTTTGGAGGCATGGTAGGTGATAATGCCACAGAGAGAAAAAGAGAATTAAGAAGAACAAACTGGTTTGGGATGAAAAATAACTGGTTTGGATGTGATGAACATGATGTTCCTGAAGCATGTCCACATATAAACGGCACTCCAGCCCCATCAAGCTCCCAAGTCTGGCAGATTCTGACCTCCTCGCCTTTGCATATATTGCTCCCTCTGCTTCTCTTGGGTGCCTGACAAACCACTCCCTCTAAAACTCATCACCAAACTGGAGTTTCCCCCAGTCTCCTCCACTCTTCATGGCAGAATAAAGTCCCAAGAGCTTTTTAAGACTCACTGCCCTGCTACTAAGAAGTTTCTTTACCTTGCTGGACTGTGAGCTCCTCAGAGACAAGAACTCAGTCCTAACCACCTATGGATCCCTAGAGTCTAGCACAATGCCTGATGTGAACCGCGTGGACAAGAGACCAAGAAGGTAAACTGAATCAATAAATGCATGAATGAACAAATCAACTGATCCAGCCAGCCAGCATCCAGGTGGACTGTCCCGCCAGGTAGTGACCTAATGGATGGCTGGAAGTAAGCACAGAGCTCACGCAGGTGCCTGAAGTCTACCCATGAAAGCTGTCATACCTGGAGATAGCATCAGGGAAGAAAAAAAAAGCTGTCAGGTACTGGGACAACTACAGTTTACATAAGCCTCACATCATGACTTTTCATCATCATGACAACTTCTACTATCCCAAATGCAAACTATTCAACCTCAGAAGTTCACTGGAGACACTTAAGATTAAATTTAATGTCTCTGAGTTCAATGTTAAGTATGCAAAGATTTAACTTCCACAAGTGGCCTTGCTGCTTTCCTTCATGGCTTCATGGTCCTGCTTTCTACCATTCTTTCTGCACAGCAATGTAAGGATGTGACTAAGTGAACCTGAGGTGATCATTCCTATAGGTAAAGTAGTAACAAATGTTTCTGTCTTCCAAATCAATAGATATTGGTGATCAGTCTACTATGACCTGTGCTATTTTTTTCTTTATGTTTCAGTTCATAGCAGAGAAGAACCATAGAGAAATCACATCATTATCCCCAAAACTGCCATGTGCTTCATTTATTTAGTTAAACTAGCACTACCAATCTATGTTAGGAATTTAAAGAGTCAAAGAGAGAATTCCAAATTGGGAAGTTCAACATTTTGTCCCATTAATTACATCAACATTTTGTCAAGTAAGCATTTTCCAGCAAAATCATTCTTCCCTGTTCTCCTTCAAGGACTCTACTTGAACAAATCCTGAAGGGAAACAAGACTGAGTATGAAATTCATAGCACAGCCTTCATATTAACAAAAAGATAACCCAAATCCCATACTACTGTAATGACCATTGACACACATTTCAAATTCAGAGTACTTCCTATTAGATTCTTTAAGTTTTTCAAAATAAAATATGCATCATGGGCCAACATAAAGATTTATGTCTTATGATTCATATATGACAGAGTCTAATGGGAAAAAATTTAGGCCAGAGTCCCAGGGCTGGAGGAGACGTCAAGTAGACACAACCTGTTACTTGATGTCACGGCAGAACTGTGACATGCAAATGCATTTAGAACAGCTTAGTGAAATGTGACTATAGTGCCTTCAAAAGTAATCACTGTAGAAAGGCAAACACTGCAATTCATTCGTTCAAATCAATAAACCTTGTCTAATTACTATCTCACCATACTCTCTCTCTCTGTCTCACATACACACACGCGCGCACGCTCCTCTTTACCAAACTCCACTGGGAGATGTTTCTTCGTAGTCTTACAGAAGGTTCTGGAGAGATGCCCCAAGCAGAGGTGGACATGAAAAAGGCCCAAATGCCAACAATACAAACTCTGAGAGTTCTAAGCCAACAGCAGCCCCAGGGGCTTCCATTTGACCCCTTCTCAGTTTGCAGCAGTGCCAGCACTGTGACAGTCTGGTATCCCTTTCTCATCTTTAAATCTCACAAGCACAGCAGCATTTATACTGATGTGGGCAGAAGCTAGGGGCCAGGGAGGGAAGGGTATCAATGGTTACTTATAGACTGCAGAAGATAAGAAGGTCAATTATGTACTAAGAAAAGGAAGCTGGCTAGAATATTCTATACTTAATATATACTGAAAACACAATAGTATAAAGTGCTAATTGGGGAACAAAGATAACTAAATTATGGGAGAAGCGAACTAAGCCACTTCAGCTCGTCAGCCTACAGCCTCACTTGTTCTCCGGGCCCCAGGATAACGTCAACTAGCTCACCAAATGAAAGCAGCACCTTCTTCAAGAAGACTGCCAGAAAGTGCCCACTAGAACACCAGGAGGGAAGACAGTTCTGACACACTGCATAAAAATATTGCTTATGTATCACACTTCATTCTTCGGTTTTATAAATTAAAATAGTTGCAAAGTTATTAAATTCAACTTCAAATACAATTAACGTATTTATGAAAGTACCTGTTTTCCTAGAGTGCTTTTGTTTCAGAAATTCTTCAAGGCATATATTCTAAATACTTTAGAAAATACAAATAAGTGCTATCCTGTGAACCTCCCCAAGGCATTTTAAGGTGACTCTGGACAGACAGTGATGGCCACATCGAGGTCTAGGAACAGTCACCCACTGTTTTCAGCATACCTCTGTTTACATCTAGCTCCCACACCTGTATTTCAGAGGATTCAAATTCAATTTTTAGCAAAAATCGTTTTTAATGATTCTGGAAAATTGTGAGTAAATTCCATTTTTATAAATTATATCATTTTCTCCTTTATTTACATTATGATATATTAAAGTCTTTCATATTCTAACTCTTCAGTCCCGCTGAAGACAGAGCTGTCAGTATTCCCTTACAGGGGCTGAAATGCAGAAATGCTGAATGTTCAGGGTTTCCCTTTCAACCCTGAAGAATCCTCTTTCAAAGAAGAATTGAGTGCTTGTCTGTCTCTTGTATTAGTTGTGATCGTATTTAGCTTGGCATTCTCATCTAGCAAGTAATCTCATCTCGAAGACCCGCTACTATCAGTAACAAGTGACTGTCTCTCCCCGAGTTAGGGTAGAGGCAAGCAAAACTTTATAATATAGAGAACTGTTGATTTTTAAGAAAAAGTCTCTCTCAGAGGGAGAAATGTCAATGCTCTTTGTATTTGGGGTAATTCATTAATCATTGATGCCAAATGGTACTTACAGGGAAAAAGCTTTTGAATAAAAGCTGAGTGTTTGAAAGTGAAACAAATATAAATGGACTCATCAGAAGGAAAAAAAAAAAACACTCTTAGCTAAGTGATATTAATCTTAAGATAATAATGTGAAGAAAGCCGATTACTGTAATGGAAAGAGTGTCACGAGACCAGAGTTTCAGATTCACTAGGCTACCAACAAGCCGAGTGACCTTGGACAAGTCGTCACCTCTCGGTCTCAATTCCTTTGGTAAAGTGAGGAGCCTGGAATATTAACTCCATGAGCCATTACAGCTACAAATATTGTGTTCCCCCTTTCTGCATTATGCCACCAAATGAATAAAAGAACTGTGTCAGGGGACAAACGGGTCTCAAAGGACTAACACTGTTTAAAAAGAAAAGAGGGGGAAAAGGAAGGCTTATTTTTATTTTTTGGCAGAAATCTCACGCCTGTAAAACATGCTTTGGTTTGAAGTTACGAAACCTCTTTGCTGTTTTCATAAATACAGCATTTAAAGTTCATCTAGAATTCAGTAGGATATTTTATTGACAAGAAGGAAGGGATCTGAAGAAAGAGATATTCAGAGCTACAAGAACAAAGACAAAACTGATAGGTCCGATTAAAGTCGAACCAACATACTATATATACCCTGGGGGTTTCTAGAAACCTTTCCTATGCAATTGTGGAAGTATTTGAAATACACACTTCACAGTAGGTAACATCCTAACAAGAAAGCATGCTTCTCTGTGTGGCACAGGCCGCACCAGCACAGCATTTTCTGGAGAACAGAGAGAGGACGATGCCTTTTAAACAGCAATAGGTAATCCAGTAAGTATAATTCACTGAGCGATGGATCACTTAAGTACCAGGATTTTAAAAATCTAATTAGAATTACAGTACCACATCAATAAAGCGAGAGCCATTGCTTTTCAATTCCAGAATATGACTTCTAAGAAATAATTAAATATGTACATAAGGCTGCTCGGTTATCAAAACAGTAAAACTTTTACATTATGTTACCTCACAAAAACATAAAAGTGTCTAGTGATAGCCCTGGGGAGATGGGGGCAAGGTCACAGGGTCCAACTGGGATGAGAAATGAGAAGAACTGAGGAGGAGGATGGGGAGGGGGCCTGGAGCCGTGGCACATGAATTCAGAGAGTCTGAGGTAGACAGTCATGAAAACAGAAATTACAGTCTCCTGGAAAACCTAATTTGTTTTTTTTCTCTCAAGTCCCCACTTACATGTTTGTAGATTAGATTTGGCTGTAAAGAAAGAAAATGGCAGCATGTAATAAACATTAACGCCTTTAAGTAGGTGGGGAAAGCCCTCTGTTGACAGCTAACTCAAGTAACTCATTTAGCTACTTGGTAAGAAAAAAATACAGCTCAAGTATGTCAGCTAGTCTCAAACATGCCAAAGCAAAGGTACAAAGTTATCGCATCTATTTGGAAAGGAAACATGCACGTATGTTCTAAAACCAGAATCAAAAATTATAAAACACAATTCTTCATTTGTTCAAGCTAAAATATATTCTCCAGGAAAATCAAACACTCACTCTGACATTTTCTCCAAGCACCCTGGATAAAGCATTCTGCATTGCTCAGTTAATAATGAACTAGTTGAACATTTCGGTCAAGGAACTCTAAAACTAGGTGCGCTTGCACAGAAGGTAAGAGTTCTGTTAAATCAGTCACTCCTTGAGAAAGAAAACAAATCCATGAAAAATCTACTTTCAAAGAGGTCTACTTTAAAGGAGATGCAAGCCTTAAACAGCACACTCACGTTTTTCTATCAGATGCCGGCTCACTTTGCAGCTCAGCTTCTGTACCTGCCTCTTCCCAACCCGCTGGCATGTCTGACCTCTGTGTCTCAGCTGAATTCTCCCAGCACATTTCATCATTTCCTGTTGGCTGCCGAGATAAGGTCATTCCCTTACACTGCTGCATTCACTGTACAGCCCCAGGTTCCCAGACTGCACGCTTCTGCCTGCTGTAGCCACCACAGAAGAGCTCTCTTTTCAGAAAGTGGGCAAAGAGAAATTTCAGTATTTCCATGGAAAATCAGGGAGAAGAGATCTAAGAATAAAATTCCTACTACTCCCTCCCCAACACACAAAAAATCAACTTATATATAAACTAATTTACACCATACATGAGAGTCTTCGAACCTCTTCTTGTATTTGGGATCCTCCTGCTCACAAGAGAAAAAGATGACCTGCTCTGCATGTAAGGGACTGGGTGCCACAGCAGTCGGTGGGACAGGGACTTGCTTGTACAGGATAATCTTACACTGTCCCTGCATGTGGACTCAACTTCCTTCTGTGACTACACACACCAAGGTAATGCTTGTCAGCAGATGAACAGGAAGCCTCAGGCAGGAGACAGGACTGGGGACATGGAGTCCGCTGGAGATAGGCAGGGTCTCTCAGCAGCACGACTGTCTCCTAAGAACTAGGACACTCAAAACACACAAGTGTGATTACACAGAAATAAAAACAAAAACACCTCCCTTCTTCAATTTTTACAAAAAAATTAAGGTGAAAAAAAAAAATAAACTTTAGGTGAGGAGAGAAAGATTTTTAAATGCTTGTGCCTACAAGAATACATACTGTATGATTCACTTCAGATCAAGCACAAGAAGAGTCGCAACTAAGCTGCACCCTTTGAAGCCAGGACAGGGAGGAGAGAGCAGGAGGCAGGCAGGAAGGGGCGCCAGGAGGTTTTGGAGCCATGTTGCGGCTCTTGAACTGGCTATGGGTGTGCTGCACTTGTGAAAATTCACTAATATGCACACTTAAGATCCGTGCACTTTTGGTATGCATATTATTCAATAAAACTCTTTAAAATCTCATACAATATCAAAAAATGCACACACTAGAGGAAAGAGTATATATGGAAACTAATCTGCAAAAACAGACAGGAAACAAATATTTCAAGGGATCAATTTCCCCTAGGTTCTCTCCTAGAAGATACACATGCACACTTTCCCATCACCCATGGCAAATCAGGATTTGAGTGGTAAAGGCCAGAGCAGGGCCACTTCAGAGCGGTTTCCTCCTTTCAACATGGCCTAAGGGGATGTAATGTGGGGATGGGAGAGTACGTGATTGGCAAAATAACATACTGCAAGAGGAAACTCTGCTAAGTGGATATCCACTGTTTACCAGTGTTCTTGCTACTTATATTCATTCAAAAATGTTCAGTTAAAAACAGCCATCTAGTCTCACCTTATAACACAAAACGAAATAGGTTAAAAATCTCTTTTGAAAATCTTGTGTTTAGAAATTCCTTAGACCGGGCCTGGTGGCTCACAGCTGTAGTCCCAGCACTTTGGGAGACTGAGGCAAATGGACTGCTTGAAGCCAGGAGTTGGAGACCAGCCTGGCCAACATGGTGAAATCTCATCTCTACAAAAAAATACAAAAATTAGCCAGTTATAGTGACGCATGGCTATAATCCCAGCTGCTTGGGAGGCTGAGGCACAAGAATCATTTGATCCCAGGAGGCAGAGGTTACAGTAAGCAGAGATCATGCCACTGCACTCCAGCCTGGATGATAGAGTGAGATCCTGTCTCACAAAAAAAAAAAAAAAAAGAAAGAAATTCCTTAATGGAAAAATACCAGTAAAAGCAAAGACCACATAACATGAGACTCTCCTACTTGACACATGATAATAATTTACACTACTCAAGAAATTATTTACCAACCCTCCCCACACAGTTCTTCACCAAAAAAGCAGAGACGTCAACACATATTTCACTATATCCTGTAGTCAGCTTAGTTAAATCCACTGCACCACTACAGAAGATGAACACTAGAGTGCCTCGCCCGCCATAGCTGGCAAGCACTCACTCCACTAAGACAGAAGCAGCACCTGAGTTCTAGGGAAGCAAGTCTGAGACCAGCCTGGCCAACATGGTGAAACCACATCTCTACTAAAAATACAAAACTTGTCTACCTGTCCCCTCCCCCAAGCCAGGGTGCCCACTGAGGCTCTGGGACAAAAAAGCACCATCCATCTTATGGGAGGGCTTAAGAGACTCACTCTCTTTTTAAAAATCCAACAAACACAGGCTGCTCAATAAACATTTACACAGCACTTACTTTATTTCTGGCTAATCATGAAAATAGCTCTAGGTGGGGTAAGCACTGTTATCTCCATTTCCCAGGTGAGATGTTACGTAACTTGCTAAGTGTCCCACAGCTGGCGCAGGGAGAGCCAGCCTGTGAGCCCAGGCAGCCAGCCTCCAGAGTCCAGCTACATGACACTGCCCCCACATCCTGAATTCCCTCAAGGATCAGAACTGGGTCTTGGATACAGTTCCTGCTTAATTAAAAGGTGAACTTGGAAAAGGAGAAGAGGGCCCAAGGCAAGGGAAGGCCAACCCAGCACCAGCAGTAGCCACTCACAGTCCAGGCCAGGGCCACCCTCACATGCCCTCAGGCAAAGTGCAGCCTGGATGCCTGGCGGGAGGTAGAGGCATTGTGGGTCCTGCTCCAAGTACCCAGTTACCAGAGCAAGATGGGGAAGAAAAAAAAATTGAACTGAATAGTAGTAGAACTAGGAAGTCATCAGACCAGATTTCCAGTGTGCTAAGGACACCCTCTCCCTGCCCATAATGTCAGCCACACCTCACCAGTGGACTCCAGGCAGGAAAGGTGGACTAGGGCAGAAGACAAGACTGACTCAGGCAGCTCTCCTGTCCCAGGCAGTGGTACAGCCACCCAACCACCCTCTAGGTGATGCTAGGACAGAAACAATGCTCAGGGAAGCTCATCTGCTAGCCTCTGGCATGCAGTGCCTAAGCTGGAATTCCAGTTCTGATCTGGCTTCTGTCATCAAAGACTGGAAGCCATTGGACATTCATTCAACAAACATTAATGCCAGCAACAGTGCTTACGGCCCCACAGTTAAAGCAGCCAAGGTCCCTGCCCTGACCACAATGTACAGGCCGAGCAGAAGTGTAAATAAATAAAATGAGATGAGTGGATGAAACCTAGAGTCCAGTGTGTCCCACACGCTGCAGGACACGGCAAAGGGAGCCATGACCTAGAGCAGGGAGCGGGGTCAGGGAAGGTTTCCCAAAGGAGGGGACATCTCGTGTCGGTTCTCCAAGAGTGTGCAACCAGCCCACTCAAACCATGTGGATTAAGGCAGAAGAAAATTCAGAAACAGAGTCCACCAAGTTAGCTAAAGACCAGCAGCGCCATCCATCCGCTCAGGGCCCCTGCAGAGGCGGCAAACGACACAAACAGCAGCACTTCCCAAGGGGATTCATTCGCCCAGTGCCCAGTGCAGCTCCAGCAGGCCAATTCATCACCCTAGTAGGACTCAAACACAGGACAGGACCCAGCAGGGCTGCTGCTTCTATCTGAGGCCTTTCATTATACGATTGTCACATGGTAAAAATGACTGCTTTTATGCTGGGCGTGGTGGCTCATGCCTGTAATCTCAACACTTTGGGAGACCAGCAGGCAGATCACAAGGTCAAGAGATCGAGACCATCCTGGCCAACATGGTGAAACCCCATCTCTACTAAAAATACAAAAAAATTAGCTGGGTGTGGTGGCACGCGCCTGTAGTCCCAGTTACTCGGGAGGCTGAGGCAGAGGAATCACTTGAACCCAGGAGACGGAGGTTGCAGTGAGCTGAGATCACGCCACTGCACTCCAGCCTGGCAACAGAAGGAGACTCCATCTCAAAAAAAAAAAAAACAAAAATACTGCTTTTACCACATTTACCACGCTCTTCTGAAACACTGTAAGATAGGTACTCCCAGCCCTGAGCAAAACCACCGAAGAGCATAAGCAATCTGCCCAAGGTCACTCAGCTAATAAGGGCAGAATGGAATTCACACTCAGACCCACTTGATACAAAGGCCCTCCTCTCTCTATCACACCCACGCCTCCCAAGGAACTGGACCTGCTAGGAAAGTTAGGCTATCTGGCAATTGGTCGTGTCATTTGGAAACAATAAAATTTCTACAATGTAATTTTTTTTCACCACTCCTCTACTGGTCTGTAATTGCTCTAATACTATACTGCCTTAAAAAAAAAAAAAAGACAAACAAAAAAACAGCTTTATTGAGATACAATTCACATGCCACAAAATTCACCCATTTAAAGGGCACATTCAATGTTATTTAGTACATTCACAGGTGTGTGCAACCATCACCCCCATAAGTACAGGCCATTTTCATTGCCTCAAAGAGAAACTCTGTACCCTTTAGCTATCATCTCTCTATCCCCAACCCTTCCCCCAGCCCTCAGCAGCCATTGTGTTTTACAAGGTGATTCTTGGCTGGGCGTGGTGGCTCACGCCTGTATTCTCAACACTTTTCGAGGCTGAGGCAGGGGGATCACTTGAGGTCAGGAGTTTGAGACCAGCCTGGCCAACATGGTGAAACCCCATCTCTACTAAAAAACACAAAAATTAACCGGGCATGATAGCACATGCCTATAATCCCAGCTACTCAGGAGGGTGAGGCAAGAAAATCGCTTGAACACAGGAGGTGGAGGTTGCAGTGAGCCAAGATCGCACCACTGTACTCTAGCCTGGGCAACAGAGAGAGACTCTGTCTCAAAAAAAAAAGTGATTCTTAAAGTGATTATGGGCATACAGTAATTGGGTCAATAGAATACCGCAGACTGCAGTTCTGTGCTCTGTCTTCCCCTAGTGGGCTGAAACTAACATCTGAGCCAGGACAGGGCAAGGGCAAGGCAGGAGACCTCAGTGGCAAGTGGCTGGCATAGGAGGTGGGGTGTCTGGCAGCCTGGCATGGGGCAGGCTCTACAGTTCCTATGTACCTGGGTCCCTGAACTTAGCATGCCCCAAGCACAGAGCCAGGTGATTCATCGGCAGCAGAGAAAGTTATGCAAAGACCAAAAGGAGCTGCTCTGACCACAAGCCTTTTCTGTTAAGAATTTGTAACTCTCCATCTCCAGAAAGGCAAACACCAAGATCCTACAGGCTGACACAAGCCAGGGGTAACCAGAATAGCATTGTTCTGAGAAGCCAAACTAGTCAAGGACTAGCAAGATCCATGGCTTGGATAAAAAAGGAGATTCCCCCAAAATCTGGTACTAATTCTCTCTGCCTGCCTCACATGCTGCTGAAGGCTGGGGAGACCATGACTATACCCCTGCAGCACCTAGGTTTCTGTCACACATCTCTATACAGGACATCAAAACCCAACTGTGCATGGCATCGGCACACAGCTGAAAACCACTTGGCAATAAAAAGGAATGAGCTACTGACAGATGTAACATGGATGAAATCACAAAAACATTATGCTGAGCAAAGTGGCCAGATGCAAAATAGCACACACTGTGTGTGTCTATGTGGATGAAATTCGAAACCAAGCAAATCAATATGCAGTGACAGATCAATGTCTGCCAGGGCCAGGGCGACTGACTTAAAAGGGACACAAGGAACTTTTGGAGCAATGGAAATATTCTGTCTTGACTGAGCCAGCTGCTACACAGGTGTTTACACTTATCAAAGCTCCTAAAAGGAGGCATTCAATTGTATGTAAATTAATACCTCAATAAAGAGAAAGAAGGGGGGAGAAGGAGGGGGAAAGAAGGTGAGAAGAAAACCCAGAGAAAAGGAAGAAAAGCCCCCAGCAGAAGTCCAGTAACAAAGCTTCCTTCCTACTCAGCATCTGCAATACATGGTGACTGACATTAACCAAGAACTACAAAGTGCCTCGGATTCTAAAGATTAAAATAAGTTCTGTGTCATTTTGGCCCAAGTGTATATACTGAGTCTCAATTCTTAGAATAACTGCTCTTCTACAATGACTTTGGTAGTGGATCCAAATGGTCCACTTTCTAACCAGGCTAGCCTGGGTTCTTCCCTCTAGCACCTCGATGAAAGGTATGACAATGACAGCTCAGGGACCTGGAAGTGGCAAGGTCAGCGACAGGTTTCAATGGCTGCTAGACAGTAAACCAGTAAAATCCAATATGATAATTTAATGTATTAGCTTTTGTCTTCAAATAATAAGTAAATCTTAAATTCTAGAAATCTACTATAATCATAAATAGATTATGTAAAAATGTGATAGGTCAATCTTTTTCATATTTTTCTTTTGGTTGAAAATAGGGTAGGAGCTATTTTCAAATCCTACTTGTCAGCCTTTCAAACGTTTCACAAACCAAGTAAACAGAGCCATCCTGGGCCAGGTGCGGTGACTCACACCTATAATCCCAGCACTTTAGGAGGCTGAGGCAGATGGACCACAAGATCAAGAGAGATAGACGATCCAGGCCAACACAGTGAAATCCTGTCTCTACTAAAAATACAAAAATTAGCTGGGTGTGGTGGCACACACCTGTAGTCCCAGCTATTTGGGAGGCTGAGGCAGGAGAATTGCTCGAACCTGGGAGGCGAAGGTTGTACTGAGCCAAGACTGCACCACTGCACTCCAGCCTGGAAAAAGAGCAAGACTCCATCTCAAAAAAAAAAAAAGAGAGAGGGATTTCCATTTCTGGAATCCCCTCCCACAACAGTGTGGGAGCTCTCTGTTTCTTTCTCTCCGGCTAAATAAATCATTTTCTGCAAAAAAAAAAAAAAAAAAAAAAAAGGAAGATAGAGAGAGAGAGAGATGGGAAAAGAAATAGGAAGCATTTTGGACCCTTATTCAAGATTCTGAATACCTGGCGTTTGTCGTACTTAGTTTTAGGTGTCAACTCAACTGGAATACCTAGGAAAACCTAGAAACCTAGTAAAGCATGATTCTGGGGTGTGTCTGTGAGGCTGCTTCCAGAAGACACTAACATATAGGTCTGAGTGGATGAGGCGGGGAAGAGCCACCATCAATAAGGGCAGGCACCATCCAATCTGCCGGAAGCCTGGAGAAAACAAAAACAGGAAACGGGCAAATGTGTCTATCAATGTCCTGTCTATCAATGTCCACTCGTCTCCAGCCTTGGACCACAGAACCCCAAGCTTGCCAGCCTTTGGACTCCAGGACTTACACCAGCGGCCCTGGGTTCTTACGCCTTCAGCCTAAGGTTCTTGGCCTAAGGTTCTTGGCCTAAGCTCTCTGGACTGAGAGCTACATGATTGGCTTCTCTGGTTCAGGGGCCCTCAAATGTGGACTGAGCTACACTATCCGCATCCCAGGGTCTCCAGCTTGCAGGTGGCCTGTCACAGAATTTCTCAGACTTGGCCACGCGTGGTGGCTCACGCCTGTAATCCCAGCACTTTGGGAGGCCGAAGCAGGCAGATCACCTGATGTTGGGAGTTCAAGACCGGCCTGATCAGCATGAAGAAACCCCATCTCTACTAAAAATACAAAATTAGCCTGGCATGGTGACACATGCCTGCAATCCCAGCTACTCGGGAGGCTGAGGCAGGAGAATCACTTGAATCCAGGAGGCGGAGGCTGCGATGAGGCAAGATTGCACCACTGCACTCTAGCCTGGGCAACAAGAGTGAAACTTGGTCTCAAAAAAAAAAAAAAAGAATTTCTCAGACTTCACAACCATGTGAGCCAATTCCCCTAAAAAATTCCCTCTTTCCTATCTCCATCCATCCATCCATCCTACTGGCTCCAACTAATACAGCATGTAGTAAATAGACATCTAAAGCCTCTAGGGCTGGCAAATGTTACATAAATCCAACTTAAAAGACATAATCATTAACTTCTAAAAGCTTCCATTCTTGGTTTGAAATATGGAGATAATTATAAATAGAATACCGACTATAAAAAGTGTATCTCATTTTACAAATTGCTTTTCAACAAATGATTGTGACGTTACATGGTAGACTTTCTGTCTTTGTATTCTATAAATGTATTCCAACTAATTTGTAACCTCATTTTAATTGGAATTCTTTTCTGATGGCACACCAATGATTTTTCTCCCTCAAAGATGTTAAGGAATATTAATATTATGCTGTTAATTAGCAGTACCACTTAACACTGGTTTGGATGCAAGTTTTTCTTCTTACAGAGGCCTTGGGGAAGAACCAAATACACTTAAGATGAGTAATCCTCCCACCTCAGTAACTCTGGCAATGATGACCATTGTAATACCTGCATTATCCAAGCAATCTGGGATTGATTATTGCTGTGGAAATTGGAAATAGTTTTCTCTCTTTTTTTTTAATGGAAAATGTCAAACATGTAGAAAGTAGAAACTAGGTCAGGCACAGTGGCTCACACCTGTAATCCCAGCACTTTGAGAGGCCGAGGCAAGGAGGATTGCTTGAGCCCATATGTTAGAGACCAGCCTGGGCAACACGGAAAGAACCCATCTACGAAAATATTTTAAAAATTTGCTGGGCATGATGGTGCACAGCTGTGGTCCCAGCTACTTAGGAGGGTGAGGCTGCAGTGAGCCATGATCCCACCACTGCACTCTAGCCTGAGCTAGAGTGAGATCCTGGCCCTTTTAAAAAAAAAAAAAAAAAGGAAAGAAAGAAATGAGAATGACCACCCCTCTCCGTTCAACGATTATCAACACATGGCCAATCCTGTTTCACCTGTGATGTGAAAACTATAGAATGCTCACAGCGTCATGCAACTCAAATGCATCTCCACCTGACCTGGCGTGTCCCCATTGACACTGGCACCCACAGCCCAAGTCCTCACTCGGGGGAGAGGCACAGAGCAAGTAGAGCAGGGCCCTGGCCTGAAGGGATCTGCAACCTTGTGGGGAACCAGCGCCACCTGAATCACATTCAAAACCAAGAATGACTACAGTAAACCCACAAGGTTGACATCACGGTGATGAGTCATGGCAGTATCAGGTGCCTCCTGAGATGATGTAGTGAGAAGGGCACTTCACCTCTGTGGGACTCTCCCCAAATTCATCCGCCAATCTAATACAAGGGAAAAATCATCGAGAACCTGGACAGCATCCTAGAACTGCAAGAGAACATCAGTGAGAAAACTGGTGAAATCCAAATAAAGTCTATACTTTATTTAGTAATACTGCAACAATGTTAATTTCTTAATTTCAAAAAATGAGCTGTGGTTACACAAAATGTTAACAGAGAAAGCCAGGTGAAAGGCAAAAGGCACGCAGGAACTGTCTGTATTTGTTTTGCAACTTTTCTGCACATACAGAATTCTTGCAAAATAAAGTTTCTTATAGAAATAATAATATAAAAGTTTAACAAATATTCATTATGTCCTTTGCAAAAAGGAGTCCGTGACAATGTGGTCTTCTTTTTAAAATTTAGCCAAGGAAGATGAAGTCTCAAGAAATAAAGTGATTTGTTAAAATCTGAAAGCAAGTAAGCACCTAGAAATTAAGGCAGGGCCTGTGTAAGCTGACGGTCACCCGAGGTGCTCCATGGTGCACCACCAGACACGGAGTGCTTGTGATAACAAGCAGTGCTGACAATGAGATCTGAGACTGGCCTGCAGCGCCTCCCCACACCACCCACAGCTGGGCAGTCAGACAGAGACTCAGGATCCCTGCACCACCCTGCCCTGACCCCAGCCTCTCCACAGCCCTCTCTGCTCCAGCCCACCCCTGCACCATCTCTCTCCACTCAGCAGCTTCTGAGGGTCTTAGCTAACGCTAAGCTAAAAACAAAAGAAGGTGGCATTACAAACCACCACATGATAAAAATATTTTAAACCACAACCATTTTACAGAAATAGTTCCTTATATAGCTAGAAAAAAAAAAATGATAAGAACTGTGCACTAGGAAACCTGAAGTTGTAGCTCTGCACCTGAAGTTAACATTAGAGAAAGGTATGTAGGAACTGTCTGTGTTCATTCTGTAACTTTTCTGCATATGCAGAATTCCTGCAAAATAAAGTCAGCTTACACAGGGCCCTGCCTTCATTTCCAGGTGCTTGCTTGCTTTGAGATTTTAACAAATCATTTTATTTATTTAGGCTTCATCTTCCTTGGCTAAATTTTAAAAAGAAGACCACGCTGTCACTGACTCCTTTTTGCAAAGGTCATAAAGGATGGGGCCAAAGCAGAATTTCACCTCTGGGCTTTCTGACCTGGAGACCATGCCTGGAAAGTCTACTGCCTCACTCCAAGAAAAGTCAGCCACACTTTCGTGTGTGTGTGTGTGTGTGTGTATGTATGTGTGTGTGTGTGTGTTTTCTTATGCTGTCTTCAACTTCCTGGGCTGAAGCCATGCTCCTTCCATGGCCTCCTGTGTACCTGGATTACAGATGCATGCCACTGCATCCGGCTCAACTATGCTTCTGAATGGTTTTGAATGTGCTTCTTCATAACAGCACCTTCCATTTCAGACAGGACAAAATTCTAGAAAAAAAAGCACACACCTGGATTTTCAAATTATGAACAGTATGTGAGGATTGTTCATTCTAAACCAGATTTATGGTGACTTTTATGGCTGGGGTCAATATGGAAGTAAGACCTTTGACAGGCAGCCATATATCTGCCCATATACTGCAGCAAACAAATCTGGGACATAAATGTCAGCTCAAACAAGAATTTCTGTGAAATATTACTGTCCAAAATGCCCTGCAACAAAATTACTGAAAGATAAGGAGAGAAAGCCAGAAGCAATGTTTTTAAAAACAATCTTTAAAAAGAAAAAAGGCAGAAGACACTGTAAAAAGTATTTCCGGAACAGAAGGTTCAAAATGACAGACACTGCCACAGGTCTCACCCACGAGACAATTCCTCCCGAGCAACTTCATTACTTCCACTTACCCAGGAATTGACAAGCATCTTGCAAAACACAGGTCAAAACTTCCCCAGTAGTCTGAATTATGCAACTGGGAATCTGTACCACACTGTCTTTGTCAACAAGGCTCCAATGAAGCTTCCTTCTTTAACTTCACATTGAGCAAAAGACTACAGATGCTTTTCCTATTCATTTTTCAAATGTTTAATTAAATAAGAAACTCTACATATATACTTTGGAATTTACATATTTGATAGCTACAAGACTTGCAGGCAAGCTCTCCAGCCAATATACCCGTCTGTCTCCACCCAGGTGTGGCAAGCCCCATACTCATGCCGGGTATGGCCCCCTGCCCCATAAACCCAGAGTGGGTTGGCTGCTCTCCCTGTAACTGACACAGAAACAGGCCTGTTATACTCCAGTCTTGGGCCTGTGCCAGTCCCCCATTCCCATCTCCATCATCCCTCATTGCCCTCGTCTCCTTGGCGTCTAGCGCAGGGCTTACCATCTACATCTAGGGACACAGCATATGCTGAAAGAAGAAAAGAGAAAAGCCCATGAGAGAAACGGCCGCCTCACCCTAGGGGACACATAGGTGTGGATGCTAAGCCTCAAGAACGGAAGCGTAGCCTCAACTTGTAGCCTGATAAAAATGCCAGCTCACAGCCCAAGAGCTGTGGAATCACAAGTCAATTGATCTCAGAGCCTCAGTTTCCTCAACTGTTTAAAGAGGACCAGTATCACCTACCTCACAGGTTACCGAGAGGGTTAAATGAGATAAAGCACCTGGTCTGGTGCTTGGCAGCTCATTGTTGTCCTGAAATCTATGTAAGTCTCCTTCCCTCCGAATCTCTATGTCTACTCTGCTTCCAGTTATCTGCCATCCGTGCACCATGACTAGGTACAACAAAAAACAAAAGCCAGTTCCACCAAGGGGCTGGCGCCTGAACCATCTACCCACAGCCTTTTCCCATGAGCAGGTGCCATACCCAGTGCATTCACCTGTTAATTGGATATAATCTACTTAAAAATAGTAGGGAAGGATGCCAGGTCCCCCTTGCCCCTGATTTCCATTCCCTCAATGCTCCTGGTCTACGCCATGCCTAACTCCTTGCCACCAGAAAACAGTAAAGGACAGTGCTCTTCCTGGTAAGTAGGGGCAGAAGGCAGGTACCATGTGCAGGCTTCTTGTCTGGGTAGAGACCATCCATTAAAAAATCCTAAGCACCAGCCATGGCCAACATAGCAAAACCCTGCCTCTACTAAAAATAAAAAAATTAGCCGGGCATGGTGGTACATGCTTGTAATCCCAGCTATTAAGGTGTCTGAGGCACCAGAACTGATTGAACCTGGGAGGTGGAGGTTGCAGTAGGCTGAGATCGCACCGCTGCACTGCAGCCTGGGCAACAAAGTAAGATCTTGTCTCAAAAAAGAAGAAAGAGAAAGAAGAAAGAAGAAGAAGAAAACAATAATCATAAGCATTGGAAATTAGGCCTCTTTTCCTTTCCTCTCCACCCTAGACTGATGCAAGGCAGCCATCTGGAGCAAGCATATCTCCTCTGCAGACCCAGCTGAACTTTGAGTAGACTATGCCAGGGTCTAGAATGTGGGTCAGGAAAAGTCAGCAAGCCCACCTGCCAGCACCGGAGATAAGCTCTATTCCAACACTTCTGCTGTTTTGTAACAAGGATGGCATTACGGTCTTGTTCTGACACATCACTCTCTCTAAGGTCCAAATCTGAATCAGTTTAACCTACTGACTCCCTTAAACCCAATGTCAATACTCAATTATTAGCACTGAGGAAGCTCCCGCCATATTCACCATAAGTTTTAGCGCTTTTACAGGATACAGAAATCCATTAAAGTCCCCATTCTTGTGGTTTACTCATAAGAAAACTAAAACTAAATATATATCTATTAAAAGGTAGAAAGGGGGCTGGGCACAATGGTTCACACCTATAATCCCAGCACTTTGGGAAGGCTGAGGCAGGAGGATTCCTTGAGCTCAGTAGTTTGGGCAAGACTCTGTCTCTACAAATATAAATATATATATATTACAGTAAAAAATATATTTTACAGTAAATATATATATTACAGTAAAATATAAATATATATTTACAGTAATATATATGTATATTTACAGTAATATATATATATATTACTGGTAGAAAGGAGAAGGAGAGTTCCCTCTTCTGGTGGTATGTTGACCAAGTACTGTAAGGTACTATAATGAAATATAGCACAACAACAATGGAACAATAAAAGACTCTGGATAAAATATATTTGTTATTACCACAATTTAAACAAATTTTTTTTTTGAAAATGAGCATCTGGAAACAGATCCGTGGGGCTGGTGGGAAGGAAGAATGGGAAGTCAGTGTTTTGTGGGCATGGGGTTTCCACTGGGGAAGATTAAAAAGTTGTAGAAATTGATGGTGATGGTTGCACAACAATGTAAATGCCCATAAGGCCACAGAATTGTACACTTAAAAATGGTTAAAATGGGCACAGTGGCTCACAACTTAATCTCAGCACTTTGGGAGGCCAGGGCAGGCAGACTGCTTGAGCCCAGAAATTTGAGATCAGCCTGGACAACATGGCAAAACCCCATCTCTACAAAAAATACAAACATTAGCTGGGCATAGTGGCATATGCCTTAGTCCCAACAGGAGGCTGAGGTGGGAGGACTGCTTGAGCCCAGAGGATTAAGGCTGCAGTGAGCAGTGATCATGCCACTGCACTCTAGCCTAGGCAACAAAGCGAGACCCTGTCTCAAAAAAAAAGGTTAAAATGGCAAATTTTATGTTACGTTTTGCCACAATAAAAAGATAAGATTGAATTTAAAAGAAAAGAAACAGATCTACACATATTTGTAAACTTGCTGTGTGACAAAGGTGGTGTGTGCTGTTCTGAGGCATAGGAGGAGATACTCAACGGTGATGCTAAGTCCATTAATCATCCATGTGAAAGGAAACAAAACTGGATTCCTACCTCACACCAAGCAAACAAAAATTTTCCACAATCAGCTCCAGATGGACTATAGCTTAATGTAAAAAGCAAAAGTTGAACATTATTAAAAGAAAATACGGGCTAGGCACGGTGACTCATGCCTATAATCCCAGCACTTTGGGAGGCCGAGGTAGGTAGATCACTTGAGGTCAGGAATTCGAGACCAGCCTGGCAGACACGGCAAAACCTCATCTCTACAAAAATACAAAAATTAGCCAGGCATGGTGACACACATCTGTAATCCCAGCTACTCAGGAGGCTGAGGCACAAGAATCACCTGAACCCCAGAGGCAGAGGTTGCAGTGAGCCAAGCTTGCACCACGGCACTCCAGCCAGGGACAGGCACGGTGGCTCACATCTGTAATCCCAGAACTTTGGAAGGCTGAGGCGGGTGGATCACCTGAGGTCAGGAGTTTGAGACTAGCCTAGCCAACATGGTGAAACCCTGTCTCTACTAAAAATACAAAAATTAGCTGGGCATGGTGATGGGTCCCTGTAATCCCAGCTACTCGGGAGGCTGAGACAGGAGAATTGCTTGAATCCAGGAGGTGCAGGTTACAGTGAGCCAAGATCACACCACTGCTCTCCAGCCTGGGTGACAAGAGCAAAAAGTACCAATCATAAAACAAAAGATTCACAGTCAATTACACTGTTAAAATGTCCGTTTAACAAGAAACAATATAATGATAGGGAAAAGACATGCATATGCATCTAAAGTAGGAGACAGACCTGGCAGGGTGGTTCATGCCTGTAATCCCAACACTCAAGTGTGAGGTCAGGAGTTCGAGACCAGCCTGGCCAACATGGCAAAACCCTATCTCTACTAAAAATACAAGAGTTAGCTAGGCGTGGTGGCGCGCACCTGTAGGCCCAGCTACTTGGGAAGCTGAGGCAGGAGAATTGCTTGAACCAGGGGGCTGGGGTTGCTGTGAGCCAAAATTGTGACACTGAACTGTAACCTGGGTGACAGAGCAAGACTGTCTCAAAAAATATCTAATAAAAATAAAGTAGGAGACATCTCTGCGTCATACAGTCAATAAGTTGGTATACAGAATGAATAAAGAACCAATAGAAATCAATAAGAAAATTAGACAACCCAAGATTAAAATGAGAAAAGACTTGATCAGGCCTGTCACCAAAGAGTCCAAGAACTGCTAGCATCCACATGAAAAAATGCTCTTCCTTGTCAGTAACCAGGGAGAGGGAAATTAAGGCCAGAATGGGATAACATCTGACATCTACTAGATGGGTACAATTAAGGCATGTGACAACAGCCAGCATGAGCAAGGACGTGGGCAATGGGAAGCTGCAGACACAGCAGATGCGGGCGTGAGGTGGCACAGTAACTTGGGTGTGGCATTTCTGCATGTTGAGCTCTCTACCCCAGGAAGCATCAACTCTACTATAAACCTTAGCGAAATGAGCATACTTGCACACCAGCAGAGCCAGAAGAAGGCTCATGGCCACAGTGCTTGTAATGTTAAAACATGGATGCACCCAATATTTACTGACAGGATAATGATAAATTATGGTCTATTCATGTGATGGGTAATTTTGTATCAACTTGACTGGGTCATGGGATGCCCAGATATTTGGTGAAACATCCTGGATGTTTCTATGAGTGTTTTGGGATGAGATTAACATTTTAATCAGTAGGGTAAAGCAGATTGCCCCCACCAATGTAGGTGAGCCTCATTCAATCAGTTGAAGGCCTCAACAGAACAAAAAGAATGACTCTTCTCCCAGGTAAGAGGGAATTCACCACCTGTGGGCCTTCAGACTGGAACTGCACCATCAGCTCTCCTGGGTCTTGAGCCCTCAGTCACCATAAACACGTGAGCCAATTCCTTAAAATAAATCTATTAATACATATAAATATACAACCTGTTGGTTCTGTTTTTCCGGAGAACCCTAACTAATAGCAGGCACACAATGATTATTCAGCAGTAAAAAATGAAAAATGAAATTTGCAGATTACTTATGATTCTTTTATAAAACTCATAAACAAAAATAGAATATATTATTTACAGATACATGTAAGTATTCTTTTTTTTTTTCCTTTTTCTAACCAGGGCCTTGTCAAATAAAAAAAAGTGCAGGAATGATTAAATATTCTGGAATGCACTGCCTTTACCCCTCGCAGGGAGCACCCACTAGGAGCTTCCCTGTGATACACAGTGGTTTAGTTCTCCAGCTAGGAGGCTGGCTACCAGGCATTTATTAGTAAGCTCCAAAACTTATATATCATCACCTTTTGTTTTACATGAATTTTAAGTTATCTTAAGAAAACATTTCTAAACTAGAGGTAGATAAGAGAAATGCTGTAAGACAGACCCAAGAAAAAGACCCACTGGAAGTCCAATCTGAGCTGAAACCCTACAGGGTTCAGAGCATTCAGGCCTTCTCTCCCTCACTCATTTAGAGAACATTCATCCCCTTATTTTGCATATGGGAGGAAAAAGGAGGCTAGAAACTATGCCTCTGCGAATTCTTCACCTAGAGGGAGTACAGAACCTTGGCATCTGCCAGGCTAACCCACCCACTGCTGACCCTTCTCACTCTAAATGTCACAGGTGGTTCCCAAAATGCCTCCAGGCTTATCACTTTAACAATCCTCTTCCCGGCCCAACCCCAGGAATTCTTGGTTCCTGTAGCCAAGGTCAGAAGCTACACCCTGGTGAAAGGTCACTGGGAAGGGCAGGCCTTAATGCACACTTGCTCCAGACAGAGCAGAGGCAACACAGGCCAGCCCAGGCGACAGAATGGCTCCTCTCCCCACAAGCCTGACAAGTCCATAGGATCATCTGAGGGGTTCACAGATTTGGGGTAACAGTGCTAAATGAAGGCCTCCCTGTCATGCCTGGAGTGTCATGGAATGGCCACTTAATAGGCTTACTGCTGGGTGTTGGCACCCATTTCTATATTTGTGTAGATTCTTTCTATGACTGTTTCAGATTTTTATTAACATCAGTGGCAGAACCTTTTAAATATGTTAATATAACCACGTGGGTTTTCTTTTTAATGTGATGCAGTGAATTGTGATATATAACATTAACTGAGCACTTATTATGCACCAAGCCCAGCTCTAATCATTTCACAGATATCCCATTTCATTCTCCCATCAACCCTATACAGCAGTACTGTATAGGGTTTGTCCTGCCAACTTTATAGATTAGGAGGCTGAAGCTCAGGGAAATTAATTAATTTGGCTAAAGTCAGAGAATTAGTAAATGGCAGGGCTAGGGCAAACCATGCTCTAGTCCCTGAGCCAGAAATTTCTCCAGACGACACAATACCTCATGTTATACTATCCTTGCATTGCTAGACTAAACCTTGTTTGGTCATGGAAAATTAATCTTTTAATACACTACTGTATTCAAATTATTATTTTATTTAGAAACTTACTTTAAAATGTTGCAAATATAAACACATATATGCATTAACAGATACATACTACATTCATATGAAGTTGATCTGTAATTTTATCTAGACCATGGATGGAAGAACAAACCCAAACATTTTTACAAAGAAATAAAAATTTGCATAAAAATCTTAAAATTTTAGGCCAGGTGTGGTGGTTCATGCCTGTAATGCCAGCACTTTGGGAGGCTGAGGCGGGTTGATCACAAGGTCAGGAGTTCAGGACCAGCCTGACCAAGATGGTGAAACTTTGTCTCTACTAAAAATACAAAAATTAGCCAGGTATGGTGGCAAGTACCTGTAATCCCAGCTACTCAGGAGGCTGAGGCAGGAGAATCGCTCGAACCCAGGTGGCAGAGGTTGCAGTGAGCCAAGCTTGTGCCACTGCACACCAGCCTGGGTGACAGAGTGAGACTCCATCTCAAAAAAAAAAAAAACCTTAAAATTGTATGGCAAAACACATCTAAACCATGTAAACACAAATTATAGAAACAATAGCTGGGGACACGTCTGCAATGCATACAAAAATAATTTATAGCCCTAATATACAAAGAGCTCCTAAAAATTCACAACAATCGAGTAGATGGAAAAAGGGAGAAAGGATATGGGCAGAGAATTCATGGAAGAAGAAACACAAAAGACGAAATAAACGTGGAAATGATGCTCAGCCTCACCAGTACTCAGGAAAATACAAATAAATACAAATTACAACTGGTCCACAGAAACAGTGGAATGGTGAAAAAAGTTTTAACTAAGAATGGAATACCATTTTCAGCCACCAGATCAGCAAAAACAACGCAACATCGAGCACTGGTGGAAATGCCCAGTAAAGGTGTTGCTATAGTCAGGCTCTGTGTCCTCATCCAAATCTCATGGCATATCATAATCCCCATGTGTCAGGGGAGGGACCTGGTGGGAGGTGGTTAGATCACGGGGGCAGATTTCCCCTTACTGTTCCCATGACAGTAAGCGTGTTCTAGGAGATCTGAACTGCATGGCACTTCCTCCCTCACGCTCTCTCTCTCCTGCTCTGCCTGTAAGACAGGCTTGCTTCCCCTTCGCTTTCCACCATGATTATTTGTAAGTTTCCTGAGGCCTCCTAGTCATGCTTCCTACTAAGCCTGTGAAACTGTGAGTCAATTAAACCCTCTTTTTTCATAAATTACCCAGTCTCAGATAGTTATTTATAGCAATGTGAGAACGGACTAATACAGGTGCACTCGTACACCACTGCTAGTGCAAGTCTGCAAAAAGACTCAAGTAATTCAATGTGGCGTAACTACTATACCTGGAGAGAGATCCAGAGGACAATAATCACTCAATGGCTCATTCACGCATTCCACAATGAGAACCTAAAACCTGCCACGCACTTTTTTCAATTATTTGTTCTCAAAAGAGCTTAAATTCAGGAGTAAGCTCAAGAGAAGTGAAAATAGCAAGCTGCTGAATAATGTCTACAGTAGGTTCCACCCTTTTTTTTAAGCATGCATTTGTTTGTGAGGGTCAGAAGAAAGTTGTGGAAGGCTCTGCTACAAACAGCAGTCAGGCATTTATTACCACCTAGCTGCTCTTACATCTTTTATTTCTCTTGGCATGCGCACACAGTACCAAATGCAATAACCTGTAACGCTAACAGAGAATATCTAACAGAGAATATCACAGTCTTTGTTTACACACAACGTAAGAAGAGCACAGGGCCCACAGTGCGTTGGTGGCAGAGCCAAAAGTCTACCCTCATCCTGCTGAATGACTGCAAAGCCAGGCTCTTGACTCCCAGATGACAACATTTCGCCTTACTGGCATTCATCCACCCACCCAGAGCAGAAAGCAGGAAGGTTTCCATGCCTGCACTCACAGTCAGTTGTGGGAGGCAGTCAGGCAACATTTCTAGAGTTCCTATGAATGATGTGCTACGCTTTTTGGCCTACAGACGTTCAGGTGGACTCAAATCTGAGACATATGCAAAAGCATGTTCTCATCCTGGCCCTTGGTTTCTATTTTTCCTCTTCCCTAGGGCATTCTACAAAGCATTTCCAAAAAGGCTGGTCCTTGCCCCTCAACTGGTTCCTCCTCCTGGCAACAGCGTTCCAGCTGGGCTTTGGGGAATCTCCCTACTCCTTTAAAATAATGGTTCCTCCCCTAGCTTCTTTTCAGGTTTCCTAGGAGTCCATGAGGCCACCTCACCCAACGTCTTCCAAGGAATTGATTATGCTCAGGTTAGCTGGCAACCACAGAAGTCTGACTAGTACAATGAACTGTGACAGAAAGGAATGCATCCTGTTGACCACTTCCCCTACAGTATAGCGCAGACAACAGGGGTACTACAAAGCTCCATTGCTTAGGAGAAACAGCCAGCACCTGTATTGGCTGACACACAGAAACTTCAAAAACACTTCAAATGTCCATATCACTGCCAAGGCCCAATGATGGTTCATCTGTTTATGTTTTCATTTACAGAAATATAGAGATATTTGGGCAGGCACAGTAGCTCACACCTGTAATCCCAGCACTTTGAGAGGAGGCAGGTGGATCACCTGAGGTTGGGAGTTCAAGACCAGCCTGGCCAACAGGGTGAAACCTCATCTCTACTAAAACTACAAAAATTAGCTGGGCATGATGGCAGGCACCTGTAATCTCAGCCACTTGGGGACTGAGGCAGGAGAACTGCTTGAACCCAAGAGGCAGAGGTTGCAGTGAGCTGAGAGACTTGGCAACAGGGCAAGACTCCGTCTCCAAAAAAAAAAAAAAAAAAGAGGAAATGTAACACAACCGGAGAAAGGCCCTGTCCTCTTTCAGCTGCGCCCCTCTCTGGATAGGGTGCTCACCCCAGAGACTGGCTGTCTCCCACAAGCCATTCCTGATGGGCTCCACAGTCTACCCACAAGGGCAGCAGATGGGCACACTCCGAGGCTCTGTTGTGGCCCCCCACTGGCCTCACTTCTCTCCACGTGCAGGCCCAGGTCCAGGTCCAAGTCCAGTAGCGTCACCTTTACTAACCAGCACCTAGGTGCAATCGACCACACTGCCACCAGCCATCAGCCAACTCCTGAGAAGGACCCACCGGGTTTTGAAACCTATACAAGACATAAAGATAACAAGACAAAGAACAGCCCCTCCAACAGACACACACAGAGACAGACACACTCATGTGTCACCCAGCTCCAGCTGGTTTTAACCTTCTGTCTGCCTCTTCACCACCTTATATTTGGAGGGAGGGGTAAGGTCTGAAAATGTCCTGGAAATCTGAGACGTCTCCCAGACCCCATCCCCTCCCCACCCAGGAACCACTAAGCAAACCCAGGTTCTCCAAGCAAACCCAGGTTCTCCAAAGTCTCATCACCAACTGAAGCAACTCTCCACCCTCCTACGCCCACTGTGCCACCCCTTGCTGACTGAAGGACTAATGTCCATCACAGGGCCACTACAGAGCCACCGGCCACCTGGCTTCACCCCATGCCCCCAGCACGAAGACACAGGGAGGCCATCTTGACTGGGCCAATGCCCCAAGCCAGGGGGCTCAGGCTTGACTTTCCGCACAACAATCCCCATGAGCTGTAGTTTTAGCCAAGCACCCTCAAGGCAATTCCCCTTTTCCCAGAATTAACACAGAAAGAGTAAGCATTAGGCAAGGGAAAAACATGAAAAGGAAGACCAGGAACTAGGCTGGAAGATTTAAAAGAGGAAAATGATCACCAGCGTAAGAGAACTTGCCCAACAGAAAAGGAAAAGCCATTCAAGCTAAGCAAAACGATGAGACTGCGAAAGCCACAACGCTGGGCTGCAGTGCGGTCAGCAAGTCTGCAAGCATCCAGGCTGTTTAGAAAAGCGCAGCGGCCCCCAAAGGAAACACTCGTGAGTATCAGTCAAGGGTAAACAAAATCAAACACCTAAAAGGGTTGACCTTGGTTCCCATCTCCCGCCCCAACTCCTTCCCAGCAGTTACCAGCAGACAGGCTCGATCTCACTACCTGGCACTACAGGGCTCCTTCCTTCACAGTTCACGGAGGCTTTTTGGGGCCCTGCACTCTGCTAGTGCCTGTACATGACAGTGACCCTCTAATGGGGGGTAGAGACACACACTAAAATCCACATGGGAACACGATTACTTCAGACACAGCAGAGGCTACTTCAGGGCAGAAAGCAGCATCAGTGACCAGTGTGGGGGTCGGGGGCTTTTGTGCTATGACCTGAAGGCAAAGAACATTCCAGGAAGTGGGAACCCCATTGCAAAGACCCTAAGAAGGGGCAGTAGCTATTGCATTAACATTTGTCTCTCTACATCTCATCTCTATCATTTCTATCCACTCTAAAAAACCTTCCCGTAACCTAGATGTGATCTCACCTTTTTCTTCTGCTTAAAAACCTTTGTTGATAACCACTGCCTACATAATAAAGACTCTAAGATCCCCTTCTGAAGTTTATTGTATGTAAATCACACATATCTACACACACACATACACAGATACTCCACTGCCACCAATGACACCTTCACTTGATGTGTAGTCAAAGAGAAGACATTTTTTATGACTGGGGGCGTGTGTCTGAATCTATACACAACACACCAAGACATGTCTGGGTTCAAATCCTGACTCTGTCACTTACTAGCCATGTGTCCCTGAACAAACATTTTAACTATCTCTCTGAGCCTCCATTTTCTTTATGTATAAAAAAGTGGTAACAGCACTAACCTTGGGTGCCCCAACACTGATCATCACTGTTATTATATGGGCTGCTTAGCTTCCCACAGATATAAATTTCATCTCCAGTCCCCAGATGACACCCCTAAACACAGCTGGCTCTGCCACTAAGGGACCTCACTGGTCACCCACCATGGTGGTTCAAGACACCCCACCCTGAGTCCAGGAGCAACCACTACACACACACACTCCCATGGCACCGTGTTCAGAAGACTGGTACATTCATTCTTTATTGTAAAACCTCCAGAACACATTTTAAAATGTCTATTCCAGGCTGGACATGGTGGTACACATCTGTAATCCCAGCACCTGGGGAGGCCAAGGTAGGCAGATCACTTGAAGTCAGGAGTTCAACAGCCTGGACAGAGACTAGAAGCCCTATCTCTACTAAAAATACAAAAATTAGCCAGCCACGGTGGCACACGCCTGTAGTCCCAGGTACTCAGGAGGCTGAGGCAGGAAAATCACTTGAACTCGGGAGGCAGAGGTTGCTGTGAGCCGAGATCATGCCACTGCACTCTAGCCTGGGCAACGTAATGAAACTCTGTCTCAAAAACAAAATAAATAAATAAATAAAATGCCTGTTCCAGAGAACACAAAAGTAGAACCATTTAGGAAATGTAGGTTTTTCCCAGGCACAAAGAGAAAATAGTCTCTGAATACTTTTCACACAGAGCCACTGCTAGGACCCTCACAGGTACGGAGCCCACAAGGACACAGACAGCTGCGGGTGTGTGGGTGAGGGGTGGAGAAGGGTAGTCAGCCTAAAACAGCAGGCACATCATGCCTGGAGCAGGAATAGACCACAACCAAATAGAGCTTGAACCCATTTTCATCAAGGTGTTAACACAACCTTCTACTTCCCAGGATTCATTAATCCTGCCTCCTTGTAATTAAAGCAAAACATATATTATGCAATGAACTGAAAATCTGGTTTCAAATTCAGCAGCCCATAAAAGTCCAGGCTTAGGGTCCATTGACCAAAAGTGTAACTGCTCCTAACTACAGCAGCTGGGGAAGAAAATAATGTAGCCACAGGTATGAAGATTTCAGTGAAATGTAGCAAAAACATTTCTAAAAAGCTCTCTGTACCAAATGCAGTTCAGTTAAGGCTGCTCTCTAAACTTCCTTCTCTTTCAAACAGAGATACCAAACTTGATCCAATTAATTCATGGTGGCCCCGGCCCACACATTCCAAAGAAACATTTCCAAAAACTCAATTTTCTTAGCTTACCATAAAAATTCTAATGACATCACATGCATTTGTAAAAAACTGTAGAAACTTACATCCATGATCTGAAAGATGGTTAAAGAAACTGTTTTTTTGTTTTTGAGAGTGAGTCTCTGTCTGTCATCCAGACACCTGTCTGGATCTCTGTCTGCCATCCAGACTGGGGGGCAGTGGTGCAATCATGGCTCACTGTAGTCTTGACTTCCTAGCCTCAAGAGACCCTCCCACCTCAGCCTCCTGAATTGCTAGGACCACAGGCGCATACCACTACACTCGGCTGGTTTTTAAATTTTCTGTAGAGACAGGGTCTTACTATGTTGCCCAGGCTGGTCCCAAACCCCCAGGCTCAAGCAATCCTCCTGCCTTGGCCTCCCAAAGTGCTGGGATTACAGGTGTGAGCCACTGCACCTGGTCTAGTTTTGTTTCTTAACACAATAGAAAACTCATTCTTGGCCGGGTGCAGCGGCTCACGCCTGTAATCCTAACACTTTGGGAGGCTGAGGCAGGTGGATCATCTGAAGTCAGGAGGTCGAGACCAGCCTGGTCAACACGATGAAATCCCATCTCTACTAAAAATACAAAAAATTAGTCGCACATGGCAGCGGGCGCCTGTAATCCCAGATACTCGGGAGACCGAGGCAGGAGAATCGCTTGAACCTGGGAGGCGGAGGGTGCAGTGAGCCAAGATTGTGTCACTGTACTCCAGCCTCCAGCCTGGGCAACACAGCAAGACTCTATGTTAAAAAAAGAAAGAAAGAAAACTCAATCTCCTGGAGGGAAAATATATATCTATATCTATATATATGCACACACACACACGCACATACGTATATATACACGTAAACATACATATATATATATATATATGTGTGTGTGTGTGTATATATATATATATGTAAGATGTAAGCCAGTTCGAGCATTTAAACTGGTTTTAAAAATGAATGCTTTTTAAACACAGCTAATTTCTGCAGTCAGTCAATGTGACTTTCCACACGAGGGTAGCCCTGGACACTTGCAATCACAGATGGCCACAAACCAACAGGCTTTGGGTAAGAAGGGATACTCCTCTCAAAGAATGAATCAGTCTTAGGACTGCAGATCCTCATGTCATTCATGCCTGCATTTGTTCATCCCACAGATCCTGCTTGCCTATTATGTGCCATCACAGAGCTAAGAACTGCACACTCCAATACAAGAAGCAGTCCCCTGCTGTCCACCTAGCCAGCTCCTAGCCCCACAGAAGACAAACACATCAGTCATATCATACATGAGGAGCATGGGGACAGGGGTGGACCATCCACTCTGCAGGCCCAGGGGCAAAACATCTGGAGGGAGGGGAAGATGAAACTAGAACCAGGTTTTGAAGGATGAGCTCAGATGGCAAAGATGGGAAGAACAGGCACTTGCAGTAGAGATAAGATTGCAGAATGCACATGTGAACAGGGAGAAATGCAAGAAGTTCAGGAGTGTGGCAAGAGATGAGACTAAAGGGGAAGCAGGGGTCAGACCACAGGTTTGATTTTAGTGTGATAGCAACAGAGAACCACTCAAGACCTTTAATCTCGGTCTGGTGCGGTGGCTCACCCCATAATCCCAGCGTTTTGGGAGGCCAAGGCGGGTGGATCGCCTGAGGTCGGGAGATTGAGACCAACCTGGCTAACTCGATGAAACTCTGTCTCTACTAAATATGCAAAAAAGCAGCCCAGCGTGGTGGTACATGCCTGTAATCCTAGCTACTCGGGAGGCTAAGGCAGGAGAATCGCTTGAACCCGGGAGGCAGAGGTTGCAGTGAGCCAAGATTGCGCCATTGCACTCCAGCCTGGGCAACAAGAGCGAAACTCCATCAAAAAAGAATGTTAATCTCAGACAGTCCGACCCCTCCCTAATTGCTGATAAAGACATGAAGACGCAGAAGAGGGCCATGGAAACCACTCTATTTGGCTCAAGAGCTAATTTAAAATGCTAAACCAAACCTATCTTTCAACATTCAGTAATGAAAAGCACAGCCGAAAGACTTCTTCCAGATGTTCACCTTCTCTGTACCTCAGTTTCCTCATCTGTAAAATGGATGGCAGCTACCTCACAGGGCTACTGTGAGGACTGAATGGGTTCTATACATAAAGTGCTTACAGCAGAAGAAAGCTCCATTGCTATTAAGTGGCAGTGGAACTACTAGTGCTAGGACTGGTAGTTACAGCAGTTTATGAGTCAGGACTCAATGCCCCTAGATCAAAAAGCAGATGGAGACTTTACTACCTCCTAGGAAGCTGCTGTACAACGGTGCAGACTTAGAGGCTGCTCAAAGCCACTTTGTGACAGAAGGGAAAAGAATAAACATGGGTTAACCCCTCCCCTGACCTCACCCTGCCAGTCATAAAGCTGGTTAAGGAAGGGCAGTGGCCCAGAGCAGAGCCCCATTCCCTTGGTCTCAGCTGACTGCAGGTCTCAAGGCTGTCAACCCTCCAGAATGAGAGGCAGCCCCTCCCGTCCAGACACAGAAGGCTTCTTGTCCCTCCACCTCTCTGTCGTGGCAGGCCTCTAGTCACCTATGAAAACGAAATACTGCCCAGAACCCACCAAGCAGAAGCCCCTATATGGTCCACAGAAGAGTGAGAAAGACTGTGTGGGAATCCAGCGGGCATCCCCCAGCCCCTTTCCCACCGCTATCCAATGATAGAGCCCCTGCTGTCAGGGACTGAGGACTCCCACATGGGATAAAAAGAAAGCCATGCTGTACGAAGCTGAGGAGAACAGTTAACAGTCATGAAAGCAAGAGAGCCAAGTGCCCAGAATCACAATTCCCAGACCTTTGAGTTTCACTGATTAGAAATTTTCCCCAAGTTGGGGGACTTTTCAACAAATGGTACTGAAACAACTGGCTATCACAGACAAAAGAAACCCAAAACAACTCCAATTCACGTATTACACATTTTAAAAATTCAAAATGGATCACAGGTCTAAATGTAAAACATAAAACTATAAAACTTCTAGAAGAGACATGAGAAAACATTTGTGACCTGGAATTAGGCAAAGATTTTAGCTGTGACACCAACCAAAAAAGCACAAGCCATAAAAGAACAAGTTGACTTGAGCAAATGTTTAAACTTCTATTCTTCCAAAGACACTGTTAAAACAATGAAAAGATAGCTTCAGACAGGGAGTCGATATTTGCAAATCATATAATTGATCAAGGAATTATATCCAAAATATATAAAGAAATCTCAAAACTAAGTTAATAAAAACAACTCAACTTTTTCAACGGGCAAGTGATCTAAAGAGATACATCCCTGAGGGAGATGTACAGACAGCAAATAATTTCAGGAAAAGAGAGTCACTACCCTTAATCACCAGAGAAATCCAAATTAAACCTACAAGAATGGCAAAAATTCTAAAGACTACACATACCAAGTGTTGGTGAGGATGTGGGGGAACTAGAACCCTGTGCTGGTGAGGTGCGCAAAGCACTTTGGAAAACAGTTTGGCAGTGTCTGGACATGTTAAATGTACACCCACCAAGTCATCTAGCCATTCCACTCTAGGCATTTACCCCAGGGAAGTGGAAGCAGATGTTGGCCAGGGGTGGTGTTTCACACCTGTAATCCCAGAACTTTGGGAGGCTGAGGCAGGAGGATCACTTGAGCCCAGAGGTCAAGACCAGTCTGGGCAACATAGGGAGACCCCGTCTCCATTAAATTTTTGATAAAAAGAAAGCAGACATCCCCACAAAGACTGGCACACAAATGTTTAGAGCACCTTATTTTTATTTCTGTAACATCTTTTCACAACACAGCATCTTCATTTGTGATTGCACCAATTGGAAACAGCCGAACCGTCCGTCAAAAGTGAATGAACAAATTGTGGCATGTCCATGCGTTGGATTTTTCAAAAAATGAAACTAACTGATAAATGCTACAACAATCTGAAAGTAATTTTGCTGAAAGAAGTCAGACTAAAAATAATACATACTGTAAAAAGAATACTTACTGTATGATTCCATTTGCATAAAATTTCAGAAAATGCAAACGATTCTAGAGTGACAAAGAGCAGAGCAATGGTGGCCTGGAAGAAAGGAGGGCCAGAGAGATCATCAAGTAGCAGGAGGAACTCTCGGAGGGTGAAAGATGTCTCACTATCTTGTTTGCGATGACGGCCTAACAGTGTACTCATATGCCAAAACTTATTGCCTGTTCATTGTAACTCAATAAAACTGTTTCGAATTTGAAGGCAGAATAACATAAGACTGCTTACTTTTTTTTTTTTTTTTAAGACTGCTTACTTTTTATTTTGCCAAGTAAGAATATCCTTTAGAAACTACCAGCTCTCTTCATCAACACTGAAAGATAGGACATTTTAAAACTGAAAAGATACAATGGTCAAAATTTTAAACAGAAGGAGCCCTTCCCAAGAAAGCGCAGTTGCTAACGTTACACACATGAAAAACTACACTGCCAGGCCAGGTGCAGTGGCTCACGCCTGTAATTCCAGCACTTTGGGAGGCTGAGGTAGGCTGATCACCTGAGGTCAAGAGATCAAGACCATCCTGGCCAACATGGTGAAACTCCGTCTCATACAAAAATGAGCCAGGCATGCTGGTGGGTGCCTGTAATCCCAGCTACTCAGGAGGCTGAGGCAGGAGAATCGCTTGAACTTGGGAGGCGGAGGTTGCAGTGAGTTGAGATGGTGCCATTGCACACCAGCCTGGGTGACAGAGGGAGACTACACCTCAAAAAAATAAATAAATAAATAAAAGGCTTGGGGGAAGGGAATTTTGGGGACTTGGAGACAAAGGGAACAGAGGAACAGTTTGCACCATGGAGATGAAGCATTTCCCAGATGCCGGGGTTTTACAGTAAGAACCCATGAGAGCATCTGTGTTGTCCCACGTGGATCAACACGTGTTGGGTATCCTAACAGTTTTCAAGCCAACTGCACAATTTGATCTGGTGTATTCTATCAGTTATACCTCCCTGCACCAAGCTAGGCTGCTGATCAGCTCCAATTTTTTTGTCTGAGCACAAGAATGTACTAGAGTGATGTTCAAATGCTGTAGTAACATTCACACCCAGGTTTCCTGGCTTTTCCCTGTATCTCCCAGCCAGGTGGCCCTGTACAGACCCAAACATTCAGCCTCCACAACCACTTCTGAGATAACCCATGTGGGCTCCTGGTGACTTAGGTATCCACCCTCAGACCATCAGTGTCCTCCTTCATGCTGGAAGTCTGCCAGTGCCTAATGTCAGACTCAGCAGTTTATATTTCTGTTACCAACAGTTCCTCCTTTCAGCATTTCTTTTTCTCTCTTTCTCTCTCTCTCTTTTTTTTTTTTTTTTTTTTT
>CAUYQU010100994.1:0-24894 GCA_963574635.1 Cheracebus regulus
CCCAAATGCCCATCAAAGATAGACTGGATAAAGAAAATGTGGCATATATACACCATGGAATACTATGCAGCCATAAAAAAGGATGAGTTCATGTCCTTTGCAGGGACATGGATGAAGCTGGAAACCATCATTCTCAGCAAACTAACACAAGAACAGAAAACCAAACACCACATGTTGTCACTCATAAGTGGGTGTTGAACAATGAGAACACATGGACACATGGAGGGGAACCTCACACACTAGGGTCTCTGGGCGGGGGTGGCTAGGGGAGCGATGGCATTAAGAGAAGTACCTAATGTAGATGACAGGGTGATGAATGCAGCAAACCACCTTGGCATGTGTATGCCTATGTAACAAACCTGCACATTCTGTTCCTGGACCCCAGAACTTAAAGTATAATAAAAAATATATATATATAAAAAAAATGTTATTCCCACTTTTTCCAGTTTTAAAGCTCAAGGAGCAATTTTCACTCCTATTTGGTATCTGTTTATAGAAGAAATCTTCCTATAGCTAGGGAAAAATTATTTGTGAGAAAAGTAGTGAGCATATGAATTATTTACATGTATCATAAATGCTCATGATTCAAGAGTAATATATAGTATAAATAATATTCTGTTGATTAATATAACACCACAAAACTATAAATTTGGCCATCTTTAAATGAGCTCTATTAGCCAAATGTAAAGAAATAAGGAACTTTCACAAACTGAGTTATATGTCAATTTTAACATTTAAATGGAGAAATACTTGCACATTAATAACCTATCCCATTTGGTAAACATTTACAATACATTAGTAACTCAGAGAGGAGTAATGAGTTATATTAATGTTATTATTATTTGGTTTTGGTTTTTTTTTTTTTTTTTTGGAGCCTGGGTCTCACTCTAGCATCCAGGCTGGAGTGCAGTGGTGCAATCTTGGCTCACTGCAACCTCCACCTCCCAGGTTCAAGCAATTCTCCTGCCTCAGCTTCCAGAGTAGCTGGGATTACAGGAACCTGCCGCCACACCTGGCTAATTTTCATATTTTTATTAGAGATGGGGTTTCACCATGTTGGCCAGGCTGGTCTCAAAATCATGACCTCAAGTGATCCGCCTGCCTCAGCCTCCCAAAGTTCTGGGATTACAGGCATGAGCCACTGCACCTGGCCAGGAATTATATTAATATTAATAAATACTTTGAAATAACAAAATTCCCATGTTCATTCAACACTAAAAAAGATTAACCCAACAGGAAAAAATCATAACTGATTACATATTTTGTCTGTAGGTCTTGGAAGCTATAGATTCCATATTTACATTTCTAAATAAAAGTTTTCCATACTTCTCTATTTTATTTTTCTTGTCTATATGGTACGATGTATGTATAAGATACTTTTAAATAGAAAAATAGGCTTCTACTGTCACAAACACACTCTCACTTTTGGGGATGCAAAGGTTGACTTTCGCCATCCCATCAGTAATGCCTGTTTACTCCTCTCTGAGCCTGTTTCACATTCACTCTGAGTGCAATGCTAAAGGCTCAAGATGTAAAGTTGATTGAGACACAAGGAGTATATTTAGTTTGAAAATAGAAAATATAATTATAAAAGAATTTTAATATAAAGGAGCTAATAGTGACAACTGTATGACATCCCTCACTGATTACTGCTTTGGTAAACACCTGGTCAGTGCTCAGATGCAGAGCAGAGGGCACTATGTCCTGGGGGAGAGAACCCGTTATTTGAGGTCTGACAAGTCTGTGCGCTTCTCTGTTCCTGCAGCTTACTAGATGGAAGAACTTAGGCAAGTTACTTAATGTCTATGGGTTTGCTTGCTTGTCTACAAAATGGAATAACAATACTTATCAGATTGGTGTAAGGATTAAATGCAATGTCAATATCAAGGGCTTGTCACAGTGACTGGCATAGACACATTGTTTCTCTCTCTAAAGACCCCATACAGGTTATGTGAGCCACGCTTCCTTTTTCCAGAGCCATATGTGGTCCTCTGAATTTACTCACTTTTATTAAGAGCACTCTATCACTCATTTGTTCTAGAATATATTTCTTGATGTATGGGGGTTGAGAGAAAGAAGGACCAGAAAAAACAGGATAGTGTGGGCTATGGAGAATTCGCTGGTTTATGACTGAGACTCTTGGTTCAAGAATTATATATAACATATTACAACGTGTATTTCTATGCAATATACTTAGTAGCCACACACATAATTTTCACTTTATCTTATTTTACACTGCTTTATGAGTTAAAAACTTCAGTCTGCTAAACTATTTTAGATGAAGATTTTGAATTTATTTTGCCCTTTCCTCTGCATGTTTTATATGGAATCTGTTCACTTCTGTTTTTCCCATCTTGAGACTTAGTGAATTCAGCAAGCAAATTTGGTTTCTTGAATCTTCTTGTTCACATTTGGTTTAATCATGTAAAAATGTTAGAAAAAAAATTACTGCATGGAAATATCTATAGTCCTTAAAATAATATTAATTATCAAACAAAAAACTACTCCATTGGCTAATATATATAACTTTTCACCAGGCCCCAAAAATGATACACTTGTAAAATTATAGACAAGTAGCATTTGAATCAATTGAATAAAATTCACCTTAATAAAAACTAAATCCAGTTGACAACAAAGATCCGGAATCTGGAGCCCAGAATAACAGCAGTGATTGCCATTTGAGAATGTCACTCATTTTTCCTCAAAGCGTTGGTTTTACCACCCAGTATCTGACCTTCTACATACAATTCTAGCAAGCTCACTTAAATTTTTTAAAGAAGGAGATAAATGCATGTTCCATTGATTTTAATAATATTTTTAGAATTCTGGCACTTTCTTCATAATAATATAAATCAGTTTCTAAGAAGTGTGTGTGAGGGAGAGAGAGACAAAAAGAGAGATTAAAACTACCTAGAAGAAAAAGTCTCAAAAGACACAGTGTTAACTGTTAACAGTGCCGTGTTCAACTCTCAGGAGTGAGATTACAAACGGAGGATTTTTTATTCTATATGCTCCCATATTCTTTGCGTTTTCACCACAAATACTACATTTATAATTTTTAATAAAGGAAAAATATTTCATTATGCACATAATATAACAAAGCATAGCAAATTACATTTGAGGCTTCTTCCTTCAAGTTTCCCCATCTCGGAAAAGAAAACCATCATTAGCTTTTTTGCTTAGGTGCAAAACCTAAGACTTGTATTTGCTCTCTTTTTCCTTTACACAGAACTTCCAGTCTATCAGCAAATTCTGTTGGCTCTGCCCTCAGAACATATCCCGAATCAAACAATTTCTCACCTACTCCAACAGCAGCCTTGTCCAAGCCACATTCTCCTCTCATATGGGCTGCTACACGCGCCTATTAATCCATCTCCAGCTTCTGTTCCAGCTCTCCAGAGTCAACGGTTCATGCTGCAGACTGCTCTTCTTTAAACGTGTCACTCATGTAAATTACCTGCTCAAAAACCTGTCCACGTTATACTCAGAACAAAGTCTAACCCCCCTATCACCACATGGTCTAATCTCTGTTTTGTTTTGTTTTTTCCAGTCCTACCTTCTACTACTGTCTCTTCCTTTCATTCTGCCTGCCTGCTGTTCATCAAACACACCAAAACCTTTCTAGTTGGCATGCTTGTCTCATTTGCTAGGTTTTGCATATAAAAACCACATACTAGATGGCTTAAACAACAGAAATATGTTTGTTCACAGTTCTAGAGGTTGGAAGTCCAAGGTGACGGTATCAGTCAGCAGGTTTGATTTCTTCTCTCTCTCCCACTTGCAGATGGCTACCTTCTCTCTGGGTCCTCGCATGGTCTTTGTTCTGTGCTCACACATTATCTGTGCCAAGATTTTCTCCTCTTACAAGGACATTAATTATATTGAATGAGGGATCAGTCAAGTTAAGGTACCTCACTGTACCTTAACTAGCCTATCTCTAAAGGCCCCACACAGGTTATGTGAGCCATGTACAGTCACATTCTGAGGTACCAAGATTAGGATTTAAATGTATGCATTTGGAGGAACACAATTCATCCCATAAGAATGTTACTTCCTCTAGCTAAAATATTATTTTCTAAGAACTTTCATGGTTCATTTTTTTCATATCATCTTATCTTCTGCTCAAATGTCCTCTCCTTAAACAAGCTGTCTTCTCCACCAATTAATGAAAGGATATATATACCCTCTTCATTCTGTCTTATTCTGCTTTCATTTTCTTCATAGCACTTCAATCACTTTGTAGCACTGTAATTTTTTACACCGTTATTGTGTCTCTATCACGCTTCCAGCACACCTACTCATGAGCGTGCAAACACACACACACACACACACACACACACACACACACAGATACTCATGCTTTATGAAGGCAGGGGTTTTCAACTTTCTTATTGATGTAACCCCAGTGTGTAGAATTATACCAAGAGCACCGTAGAAACTCAAAAAATGTTAACTTAATGAATTAATAATATTTTACAGATTTTTCAAAGAAATATCATGGAGGCACTGGGTAAAAAAATAATTAGGCCAGGGTTAGTGGCTCATGCCTGAAATCCCAGCACTTCAGGAGGCCAAGGTGGGCGAATTACCGAAGGTCAGGTATTCGAGACCAGCCTGACCAACATGGTGAAACTCCATCTCTACTAAAATATAAAAAATTAGTTGGGCATGGTGGCAGGCACCTGTAATTGCAGTTACTCGGGAGGCTGAGGCAGGAAAATCACTTGAACCCAGGAGGCAGAGGTTGCAGTGAGCTGAGATCGCACCACTGCACTCCTGCCTGGGCAAGGCAGTGTGAGACTTCATCTCAAAAATAATAATAATAATTAAATAATTCCTTACATGAACCATGCACAAAAATGAGCATGGAAACATATTATTAATGGATTTGTTCACTAAAATTACTGTTTGCTGCTTTTGACTATTTAACAACTAATTTAACATAATGTGTTTTACCATGATTGATGTCATTTGTTAATCATGAACTGAGTTAAACCAGCTGTTCTCAATCAATCAGGGGCAATTTTGTTCCCCAGGGAGACATCTGAATTTAGTTGTTACAGCTAGACTAAGAGTCTAGTGGCATCTAGCAGGCAGCTGCCAGGGATGCTGTTAAACATCATACAATTCAAAGGACAGCATCTCACAATTATTTGGCCTGAATGTCAGTAGTACTGAGGTTGAAAAGTACTGCTCTAAAGAAGTTTACCTGAAAATAATAGAGAATCTTTGACTAGTTTACCCCTAATTCACCCTATGACATTTTTGCCATAAAAGGTAAACTCTATATAATAAACTATCAGTATGTCTTTTTGTTAAGTCCTATTTTTAGCCAGCCCAAGACAAAATTACAGATTATTTAACTTTGCCTTTAGGAAGCTTTTTACTTTTCCTCTTCTGCCTCATTCCTCTTCCTCATTTGATATTTCTTTCTTTATTTTTTTCCTGTTTTAGAGATAGAGTTTTGCTCTGTTGCCCAGGCTGGAGTGCAGTCACATGATTTCGGCTCACTACAGCCTCTGCCTCCTGGGTTCAAGCGATTCTCCTGCTTCGGCCTCCCAAGTAGCTGGTATTGCAGGCGCCCACCACCATGCCCGGCTAATTTTTGTATTTTTAGTAGAGATGGGATTTCACCATGTGAGCCAGACTGGTCTCGAACTCCTGACCTCAAGTGATCCACCCACTGTGGCCTCCCAAAGTGCTAGGATTACATGCATGAGCCACCACGCCCAGCAGATATTTACCTAGCTCCATTCCTCAGGGTTTAGAGCTTTTTCTAAACACCACACTGGGGTCTATCCTTGCGCAGGGTAAGCTCCAGATTTCTCACCAAGTTTTATCACTTGCCCATGTCATTCACAATACTGGAACACTATGAACAACTCATGAAAAAACATTTATCAAGAAAACATGAAGAGTTCTATATTTAAGTTTCATCAACTGAATTTCACCCGGATAGGATCGGGGAGATTTAGCCAAGGTTCATGTTGAAAAGATCTGGGATATTTTTTTAATCCCTGCCTCCCTGCTGAACATGAACCAGAATTGTACCTAAAGCTTTATGCCCTAATCCAAGAACATAATGGACCAACCATAAACTACCTGGTAAACAACCCAAAATATATAAGAATTTTGAATACACAATAGTAATGTAAGAATCCATTTCTAGGAGCACATTGACAAATTACTATGTTCAGAGTAATCACTAAAATGGCTGGGAAATTCAAAGCCATGTTTTTTAAATGGAACAACTAAAAAAAATTGAAATGCTGGTGCAATAGAATGCTTAGGATAAATAGAATAACAGTCCTTAAATGTATATACAATGGCTATTTAAAAAGTAACAATAATTATTTCATTTACTTTTCAGGAAAGAAGAGCTAATACTACAGAGTAGAAGGTATAGTGTTACAGGGAATGAGTTAGGCTCCACATGGAAGAATTATATATCATCTTGGCAAAAGCCATTGCTGCACAAATCGTATGTTTCTTATTACTAGGAAAATACAAGCGAGACTATTGTCTGCTTCTCAGGGATACTACAAAAGGAATTCCTATTTTAGGTAGAAAGGTAGACTAGAAATCAGTTTATGACCTTCAAATTCTAGGGTTCTATAAGTCTAACCATTCTTTTATTAAAAACAAAATATTTAACTATTCTCACCCCCCAGAAAAATGTGCCATAAGATTTATTTTCTCTTTACTTTCAATACCAATAAGAAAATAAAGAAATGCAGTGTATCAGTGTATTGTCTACCATATTTCAAACACTAAAAGATCATGAGATTAAATAAGTACCCTAATTTGAAGTTATAATAAAACTTGATGTCACTTTTTCTAACATGTAAATATAATTTACTTCAGGCAATAGGTTAAGAATCCATATAATCTTTAGCAGCACAATGGCACTCTACTTATCTCTTTTTATTTAAATGCTTTCTTAGATGTATTTTTCAGGTAGGTATGAAATTTTTCTTTATACTTTTTAAGAGTTATTAAGACATAATAGAAAGAGCAATTAATTAGATACAAAGAGATAGAGGTTCCTAGTTCTGGCCACTAATGACTTGCCTCTGTCCAGCTAAGTAATCTGTTGATCTCGTTTTTCTCATCCTGAAAATTAGAGTTTGGACTATATGATCCCTAAGAGTTTTCTCACCTCTTAATTGTTATGATCCTATTACTTGACGTCATAGGTAAATTTACTATCAAAGCTGCTGCTGTAAGTCTTGAAGACTTCTAAGAGTTATAAAAAGAGGAGAAGCCAGGAAATCAAAGGAAAGGGATAGACCCTGCCATATTTTGATGTTTCGTGTTATATTGACATTTAGAGGTTTCAGTAGTACTGTGGTACCCCAATCAATGAAAAAGAGAAATCACAGATTTTTTGGGGTTACTCATCCAGTTTGTTATGATGGAATCAAAAAGGATGATGGAATGCACACATAAATAAAATCAAGGAAAATAATCCCATGTCATATTTCTTCATTTTCTTTTGTTCCATTAGGCCCAGACACCCAGACACCCACTACCTTGCAGTGGTTGAGACAGCTGGATTTCTTTGCCAAGGGTGAAGAAGCCATTCTGAAATATCTATGGAAGCCTAAATGTCAAGCCACTGTGATGATTAATATTTGTTAGAGCACTGATCGGTGTTTCACACTTGGATTTCTTTAACGCCACATCATTGTGACTGTAAATGGTAGCCAAAGCCAATACTAGTGACTAGTTGACTAGGGAAATAGGAGAAGTCACTGTAGAAACTGTTGTCTTTCCTTCACACCATGGGGAAAATTTTTCTTTCATCAAAATAAAATTCCAACCTCAGCTCCTCTTGTAGCATATGAGTCATTTAAGCATTGATTCAACATGGGTTATTAAGACTCTAAAAATTTTTAAGTAGGCTCTTGAGATTCTTTGCTTGAAATCTCCATGTTGTCTCAAAATTTTAGGCAAATAAGTTACAGTCTTTATAAGAATACATTGTAAATGTACTTTAACAACTTTCTCGACTTAATAATATAATTAAATTATTGCTTGACTTTTTCCTTTTTCCCCGCAAAGAAAGCCTATGAATATGATTTAAACCAGTAGTTTGTCCATTATCTATAACAAAATAGGTCTCGTATTTTTAGGTGACACTCTATAATTTCCCAGAAGGAAGTATGTTAGGGGTATTAATTTAGATTGAGAACTCACATTGAATTTGATGTTCTGGATAGCTCAGCCTGCCCCTCCAGTGTGACCCAAGAGGCTAACCAGAATGGACCATATCAGTGAACTCCAGGCCCTCTGGCTTCCAGTTGGGCTCACAAATAGAGAATACCAGGAGATAGGGAATAGAGTGAGGCTGGAGAATACACATGCGTGCACACACACACACACCTGCCTCCCTCTCCAGTGGGTCATTTTAGGCTGGCTGTAACTCTCCACGAAAGTCACTAAAAAAAATCCTCTGCACCACTTCCTCTTTGCAAATTCTGGTTAGGGCTTCCTCTCTGGTCCCTTCAACAAGGGTGGCAAACAACTCCACTGCTATTAGCTGGCATATTGTGTTATTCTTTTTGGTTTCTTACCCCATGCACTTGTTTAGATAAATATTATCTCTTTTAAACCATTCTGAAATTGCTCTAATTTGAGTGAACCATTTGGGTTTTTTGTTTTGGTTTGGTTTTTGCTTGTGTGGTTTTTGTTTTGTTTTTTTGCTTGGTTTTTTTTTTTTGATGGATCCTAATCTTTTAGATGAAGTTTAATAGAAATATAATAGAAACTTGCTTTGAAATAAGCTGATTTTGGACTTACTTATCCTTTAATAAGTTTTATTTTATATTTCATTAAGTTCAGATTTTTATCAATTAATTCCTTCTCAATTTCTTTTGGTTTATTTTATTGTACATTTTCAAATTCATTAAAATAAATAGCTAGTTATTTTATTTCATCTTTACCCTTTAATAACAGTAATATATAATATTACACATTTTTTCTGAGACCTGCTAGCTGTTAGATTTCATTTGACTTGAAGGAAGTACTCCCTTCCCATTGATATCCAGAAAAATATTTACCTTTCTGTTTACTTTTTGGTCAAAATATTATCCAGTGTTATTTCTTAAAGTATTTTAAAATTTTAATAAGGAGTTTCAATTTTATTATTTACTTCTAATTTTAATATTGTATGGGTCCTATAAAGGGTCCCCTTTTTGAATTGAATAAGGATTTATCTGTGGCCAAGTACATGATGAATTGTTTTGTACTTGGACACCTGAAGAAAATTATGTTCTCAAAGAATGTAAGATGTATCTATCAAAAGCATCGAGTTTGCTAAAGAAATACTATTTTTCTGCTTAGTAAATTGTTCTACTTCTGAGGGAGAAAAATTTTTTTAATGTTTCACTTTCATTGAACTTGTAAGAGCTTTTCCTTTTTTTTTTGTTTTTTTTTTTTTTTTCAGACAGAGTTTCACTCTTGCCCAGGCTGGAATGCAGTGGCACGATCTCAGCTCACTGCAACCTCCACCTCCAGGGTTCAAGCAATTCTCCAGCCTCAACCTCCAGAGTAGCTGGGATTACAGGCACACACTACCATGCCTAGCTAATTTTTGTATTTTTAGTAGAGATGGAGTTTTACCATGTTGGCCAGGCTGGTCTCGAACTCCTGACCTCAGGTGATCTACCCATCTCGCCCTCCCAAAGTGCTGGGATTACAAGTGTAAGCCACCACACCTGGCCTTCTTTCATTCTTAATAGTATTTTTTGTATGTTATAACTGTGTTGTTTGATGCATGTAATTTTATGGCTGATAAATCTTTATAAGCATAGATTTAAATTATTATATAATATGCCTGTTTATCCTAAGGTGTTTTAACCTTCAATTTTATTTTGTTTGATATTCATGTAATCATTCCAGTTTTCTTTTGGTTTGCATTTCTTTATATTGCTCAATCCCTTTATTGAGCAAAAACTGGAAGGAAAGAAAGAAAAAAAATGAAGGGAGAAGGGGAGGGAAGGAAGGAATAAAGAAAGAGAAGGAGGGAGAGAGAGATTCAACTCAATATAAACTTCTTAGTAAACTCACATATCTGAATTTGGTTTTTTAACCCAAAGTAGTAGTTTCTGTCTTTAGATGAGCAAATTCAGTTCACTCATATTTAGTGCAAGGTCAAATGTTGGTTTTATTTGTTTCATCTTACTCCATTGTTTACTGCTAATTTATATTGTTGTTTCCCTATTTTTCTTCCCCTTGGCTTTGCTATTGTGATTATATTGCTGGTCATTTCTCTTTCCTTCATGTTAATTTCAATATTCCAGTGTATTTTTCCATTCTCTTAATGGTTACGGTCACTTTCCCTGGCCTCTTAACCAGACACGTATGTCGCTGTGACTGTTTTAAAAACAAGACACTAACTACATTCCTTTTTCTTCTACCACAATGTTCTAACCCTACCAGCTTCCTCGCCTCTCCAATATAAACAGAATTTTTAAAAACACTTTACATTCCCTCCATTCCTTATTTCTTATATATTTTTCCCACCGTGGGGATACTTCTACCTCCACTTTCTTGTCTCCACATACCTATAAACCATAGGTAAGAGATAGTTTAGTGCTTACCACATCAAAACTTCCCTTAAGAAAGTCTGCTCTATTTCAAGAGTCCAGCACTCATATTATATATTCTTAAATAGTGTTCTCTTAAACTAACATATGGAATAATAATGACAGTTGAGCACATATTGGGATTATCTTCTAATCTTTACATTTATTAGCCAGTTCTTTGTGACCACACTATGGATAAGCTCTACTATTTTTCTCATTCTTTATTTTACAGATGAAGAAATCAAACAAAGAGATGTTAAATACTTGCCTAATTTCCCACAGCCAATGAGTGACATCATAAGAAACTGAATCCAGCTGTGCCGCCCAGAGCATGTATACATAACTCCTGGGCCACGCTGCCTTGCCGCACCATGACTATCTCTTTATCTTTGTCCAGACTGAGGTGTCTGCCTGGGGTAATTTGTTGTTTAGTTATAGTCTTTTCTCATGCATTTTCCTTATATGGGGAACATGGGTGGTATTCAGTTAGTGCTTGCTATCCGCAACTTCATAGTTTTCACCCTGACGTGGGAATGAATTCTGGTTGTGTAAAGATTCTTCGGCTGTGGGTATTTGCTTTCAATGGTCTGTCTTCTAGTTTCCAACTGAAAATGAGAGGTCTTCTTTACCTTCACTGGGCTAACAGACTGTGGGATGACAGAGAGTAGAGAAGCTTCTTTCTGGAACCCAAAAAGGGTTGACATCTTGCCCATAGCCCACAACCTATAATAAAAGGATCAGGCAAACCATACATGTGCTGCTATATCAGCAGATGATCATCTGAAAAAAATTAATAATTAATGCTGAAGGAGATCCAAATATAATACAAAACAAAATATTCTCTGGAGATTACAATCATTATTTTCCAATGAAAACAAATTAGCTGATAATAAATAAGAAAGAGTTTAACCAGTGAATGACCAGAATCAGTAGCCTAATTTTAATAAATCTTAAAGCAGAGTAATTAAGTTGTTTTATTAAATTATAGCCTAAAACACAGGAAGTAATAGAAAGCATGTGGAAAAAGATGAAAAAGTTATGGAAGACCTGACAAGCAAATATTGGGTATTTGAGAAGAAAGCAATGAAATAAATACATGAAAATATAATATGTCTGGGCTGGGCAAAGAGCTAAATCTGCACATTGAAAGAGGACAGTAAGATTCCATATATTTTTATAAAAATGGTATACATCTAGGCATATCCTAATGGATAAGAAAAATAACTTTAAAACTGCTATATAGAAAGAACAAATTATGTATCAACAGAAAATTACAATGTTGTCAATGTAGAGAACAAACTGGCTCCCACCCTAGAATAATAAATTTCTCTTTCATGATTGTTAGACAATTCTTCAGGACAACTGACTGTATTTCCTTAATAAGTCAGTGTCATGAGACTTGCTCCATGAAAAGAGACTCAAAGGGACATATCCAACAGATGCAAACTGTGGCTGGAATTGGATACTGTTTAGATAAACCAGCAGCAAAAGTAATTCTGGAATCAACTGAAAAAATTTAAGTAATACTTGGGTATCATACTAGATGAAAATGTACTGAAATAGTAGACTAAAAGATGTCTAACTGGAAAAAGCAGGTTTTACAACAACCAATTATAACTATACACATATATTCATATATTTATATGTAAGTAAACACACAATATGAAAAATAGAGCCATATATAAAAACTATATTTGTATATTTAAAAAACTATAGGTTTATAAAATGTATTTATATATATATACATTTGGAAAGACATGCATTAAAGTTTCACATGGTATTCTGCATTTGGTGGAAATATGACATTTATTCATTGAACTTTCTAATTTTAAACAATGCAAGTTAGTATTTTCATAAAAATTTTAAAAGGTATTGAAGAAGGAGGAAGAGGAAGAAAAGAATAGAAATAAACAAAATGGTAATCAATAGAAGACAGGGAAGGGGAAGAATGGGAGAAGAAAATGATGTGGAGGAAGAGGAGAAGTAGGAAGGGAAGTGCTGGAAGGAAATCCAAGGACCATTAGGTAGAAGGAGGGTAGAGATTCAAGGACAAAAGACAGTCATGCTATGTGATCAATGTGAGGTTCTTATACAGAGCACCGATACAGATGCAGAACGTGGAAGAGTCTTGCCTGTTTTGAATTACCACAAACCACCACAGGAGAAAAATGTAGACCCTACTATTTATGTTTAGTTTTCCACACAACAAAACATGGCATGATAGGTTTCAGAAGAAAAATAGAACCAGATCCAATTTTGAAAAAGAATCCCAAAACACAGATTAATTATAGTTTTCTGCAAATTATATTGCCTGTTTATGCACATGCTAGTGACACTAGTTTTATGTAAAACAGAAGTATCTAAAATCATTGAAATAAATCTGAACTTTGTCTTATGATATTCATATTCTCTATAGTTTTAAATATTAATTTAGACTTCACAACTTTGAACTGCATAATTGTTTAAGCTGGCACAAAGTAATATTTACATTCATACTGTCCAGGAAAGAAGAGCTTCTGAACAAGTTTGTCAATAAAATTGCATGTAGCATATTAAATTTTCATAAATCACATACTCTTTTATAGCAGAATTTATCATGGTCTATATAAGTCAAAGATGCTCAACTCAATTACATTTTAACAGATGCCATCAGCAGCCCCTGAAGACCTTCAGCAATTTTTTTCTGATTCTTTTCCTTACTGGGCCAACCTGAAAAAGTAGGCTTAGTGCTATACTAATCCTACCTGCAGTTTGTCAGAATTAGAAAGCTTTGAATGTACTTACAGTAAAAATGTATTTTAAATACGTTCGAATTTAGCTTTTTCTTGATTTCATGAAGAGCTGCATTCAGGATGTTAACATTGCCACATTAGTGGAGTCATGTTCATGATTTACTCATGCACATCCCCTCATCAACCTATTAATGAAACTGTTCACTATTATCAGCCAAGTGGTTTGATGGATTTCATTCTACCAATTGATTACTTCTAAATAAACCTTTCCTCTTTTTTGATTCTGTAGCACATAATGTCATGGCTCCCAGAAACTAACAGCCACAAAAATAACTTAGAAATACAAATTATTGATATTGCTATACAACGCATGTTACGTATATATGATGATCTCACTGACACCAAATCTCCTCCACTAGCGCTTTATCGGACCCGGGAGGGCATGAGAAATCAGATTTCATACCCTCCTGAGGAATTTTTCTCACGAGCCTTTAAATTATGTCTATGTGGCACAATAGAAAAGGAATATTCAGTTAATCTTTTTTTTTTTTGAAACACAAATATTTGGGGTTTGTTATATAGGTAAATACTGAGTCAACAAAAAATTTTACTCTCAAAGAATTTTATTTTTCAAGTTAATTATTATTTGTCAAAATATAACCAAATATTAAAATTTAATTCAGGGTACTTTTTTGTATATAAAATTCTTCTGAAGGTACTTAACTAAATATGTTTCTAATGAAATACTGGCAGCAATGTCATGAAGTAGCAAAATCTTCCAGGCAGTCTGAGATTTTGTTTTCCAAGAAGCTTGAAATATAAGTGGTTGGAATGTATCTTGCAATGAGGAATATCAGTGGAATGCTTACATAAACAGAGGAGATAACTTTTCCAGTTTGCTAATATACTAGGTCCACAAGAGCACAGGGACACAGTTGGCATTATACCACATTATCTTATTCTCTTTGTGCTAAATTGAACACCTTGTGCTCTGCATTAAATTATCAACTCTTTCCCATTCATGATGAGTCTGAATACTTTCACATAGCCACAGAACCACAGCTGCCAAAAATGCATGCAGGCACACCCTCATATTCTTAAAATGAATGTACTTAACAAATTTCAGAAGCTCCCTTGTTTAATGTCTCAAGATTTTCTGCTGTCAGTCCTCTGTTCAACTTTAAAATAAGCTTGTTCATGTAATTATTCAAGACTTAGAAGTAATAATGTGCCTAAAATCCGAAAGATGGTTTGAAAGGAATCTTTTTTTTAAAGAAATATTACTAATTCATTTTTATATTTACCAGTTGGCATTTGCTTAAATGAGGGCCTTGTTTCAATTTGAATGGAGGTGAATGTCTACCAAAACTAGGGAGAAGCATTTGGAAAGATAACTTTTACCGCTAAGGTTTGCACAACCTCACAACCTCATCTTTTTTTATTTTTTTTCCAGAAGTCATTCTGTACTACTCATTGGCTTTGGTTGGTTAATCCTTTTACGTAAGGCAGGTAATGTGGCCTTTCCTACCAAAGGTGACAAAACCAGCAGTAATCAGCTCTCTTGACTCTCAACACCAAGCCACAGGAGTCGCTGACACTTAGGGTCAAGTGTTAAAGTCAAGCAGAAGCTTCTTCAGTTCATGTTAGCCGAGGGCACTTGTGGTCAAATTGGAAATATGACACCCCAGAGACCCAATAATGCATGCCTACTCAGCCCTCAACTCATTCTCAATGTACTTTCCTTACATTCTGGCCTTAATTAATTACTTCTCCCAATTAAATTGCACTTTATTCAAGCCATCTCATAAAACACTGGCCAAGCTGCAACTGGGCACTGTTGGATCAAAAGCCCACATCTGTTGCAATGCAGGTCCCACATTGGAGCCTGGAGCTGAGAATAGACTCATTTCAGCAAGATGGAAAGCAGCCTTTGCTGACCACTCTGCCTGGCAGAATTGGTGCAGGTCACAATCTCTGAAGCATTACAACAGGTTTTATAATGTTGCATGCCCTGTTTCACAGGATTTTTCACTCAAGTTTTGAGCTATAACTCATTGGTTATGCTTGGGTTTTGCCCATCTGACTTCCAGCAAAGCTTCAAATATGGGTTTTGTTGATGAAGTCCCTATTTTGTTTTCTTATTCTGACAACGTGAATTTTAAGTCATTAATCTACTGAATTCTTTTAAGTGTCTCTAAGACTTGGATAAGCCCAATTTTTCTGGTACATAGAGGAATTCTAGGTTGGGCAGGGGGCATTTTTAGCTAAACCCTCCCAAAAATCACAACACCCCTAAAAAAGAAGATTAAACTGAGATACAAATTCACAATTTCCCTCCCACAGGAAGGAAAGTCAGGGCTCTTCATTAAAGATTATGGAAGTTATGCCCCCACTATGTCAGGGCACTCATTGGAATAACTGCCTTTCCTCAGTTTTCTCAGTCGTTTCTAAGTAAAGATGCTGTGCAACTGGATGTTGTACTAAGTTCACTCTCACGGTTATCTGTTGCCCTCTGGAACTGTGTGCACCTGTAGAAGTTGGGTCCATATTTACTGCGAGAGAATACATTTATGTAATCAGCTCTTTCAATAACTGTCACACATTTTAGATAGAATTACAAGGAGAAAGAATTAGATAACTGTAACCCTTTAAGAAAAATAGATTTTTTTTGTCTCCATTATTTACAATGTAACCCTAGATCTTTCAGTTAGCCACAAAAAAAATGAGAATTTATAGAAAGACAGGAAGACAAATGACAGTGAGATAAAATGAGTGATACCAGATGAAGAAAAAGAAGAAACCAGCCCAGTCTATAGCCTGACTCAACAGTCAGTTGAATGTTGCCAAATTAGAGATTATTCTCTTGGACTTCAGAACTTAAATAAAGAACTAAGCTTGAGTAGTGAAGAAAATTAGATTTGATTCATTCTTGTAGGTTTCTTTCCATTTGAGGAAACCATAATTCAGTTGCAATGTCATAATAAAGTACTTTGCTACCCTTGACCAAAAAAGTACTTTGTCCTTAGGCTTTCTTTTTTTTTTTTTTTTGCTAATTATGAATGCATAACATTTATAAATATATACATCTAGAGATGATTATATGTTCACCCATATTCGTGATGTATTCACCAAAAAGAAATTCTAAAATCTTCAAACTCCAAATGTTAAAGATAGCATGTGTGTTATTCTGACTGTATTAATATTGGCAATATTATTATTCCTAACTTAGAACTCCCCAAGAAAGTCAAGCAGGGGAGAAATGCGTCCTGTTGATCCTAAAATAGATGCAAGAAACATGCTGTAATTGTAAAAGAGACTGCTTGGAAACTTATTACCCTGCAAAAACAAATAACAGCATAAATTCTATGCCTATTAACAGAAGCATTTAGTATATATTTACAATGTCATAGGCAGATTTCACTTAAGACTATCATAATCATCATTTCAGTAATTTTCCCCAAAGCTATTATACGTATCATAGTTAATTAAAAAAGGAAAAAAAAAAAACCCTTTCTGTACAAATTATGTATTCTGAATAGTAAGACAACCGATTAGCAAAATAGATGTAATGGGTGAACAAGTAGAAAGAATGAGAGAAGTGGTGCCAGTAAAGGCAGAGTTTGGACAAAAGAGAAGTAACTTGTATGAGAGCAAATTTGCCATATAAATCAAATCACTCAGTTCTTACACTTTATACAGTCCCAGATAAGTAGAAGCTTTTCATTCAATGACACTGTCACCATCTTCCATGATGATAGTAGTAATAGTGTGAGATGTTGCAGGAAACTCCAAGGGAAGTTCTTATAATGTGGTTTTTCTGAATTGTCTTGAGACAGGGGAGAGGGCCAATCCTTTATAATCTCATATTAATTAGTCCTTGGATGTGGATTACCTTGGAAGAGGTATGATTTGGGGTAAAGAACTAAGTTCTATTTTTACTTTTATTCGTTGTGCAAGCTAAGAAGCCTTAAATTCCCCCTTGGTGTCAGCTGAGTCCTCCACTGAACCTGCCTCAGAGTTCAATTTCTTCCTCCCCACTACTTGCTTCTCTTCCCTTGGTGGGTGTTACTCTCAAGGACACTCCTAATAAGCCTCCTAGACACTCATCTCCATCTCAGATTCTGTATCATGAGGAACCCAAGTTGAAGCATCCTTGAATTCCAAATCCCATGCTCTTCTAAGCAAATCATACTCAGCATCTTATGAAATTTGTCCATAGTGGATTCAGAGCACTCGATCATGCAGAATAGACAACTGGACATTTTTATGTCATCTCAGAGGAAAATCACATTTGCCTTCATTTTTCTCACTCCCAGTTATCTTTTTCTCATCATTGATTCTTAAAATCCCTTTAATAATGTGAAATCTTTCATTCTATAGAGATATTTTAATGAAAATGCAGTTAAAATCACGGCAGTGCATGATATTTAGTTCAAGGGGTAGGGACCCAGCTACTGGAAGGCTATGGGACCATGCTGAATAATAATTCAATCGTCCTAGTCATCACTAGCTGTGAGTTACATCTACACACTCAGTAGCCATTTTATGCTTAAGGGCCAGTGTTTCGCATAATTCCTATCTTTGACCTGTCTTATATTTTAGCTCTTAGTACCAAGATAAAATACGTCTTTTATTCATGAAGATTCAGTTTTGCCTATCATTTAACATTAACAGTTACACCATAAAGTCATAAAGCTAGACAGATTGGCAGAGGTCATCAGATTCAATTTTGTCCTAATTATGAAAGAAAAACAATAAAATATTGTTTTTCTTTGTCCTCCTTGTCCTTCCTACCCGACAAGAAATGGACAAAACCAGCTCCAAATTTGACCATGCTTCCTTGCCCATTTGCTGCTCCAAATGGAACAAATTACAAGGAGAAACTGAAATGTATGGCATAAGAAAAAAGTTTAATATCCAGTGTTTACACATAAGCACGGATACATGCACTTGATCATTCATGAACACAGGTATACACATTCCTACTGATCCCTTACCACAGCCTCTGTGTTTCGTCATTGTTGTTTACCAAACTATAATTTTGTAGCAGTCAGTGTAGAGCAAATTATGCCATCACAATAAACAACCCTTGCAACAGCAAAGCTAATTTTCATGCATACTACCAGTCCATCGAATATCTATGCCAAACTAACTTCATCCTGGCACCCAGGCTCAAGGAGCAGCTCTCATCTATTTTCTTCTAGACATTTAATAATATATTGATAAACTGTGAAATAGAAGGTTTTACTTTTCACAATATGTATTTGGCATAGGAAGCAAATAGATCATTTTTTGACTAAAAAACTAGAAAACTGAGCAGTAAAGACTTTCTCATACATAATTTTCAACATATGAAAAACAGATTTCTGTTTTCTAGGTTGAAGACTTGATTTTTGCTTTAAGGATATAGTATAGTCTAGGAAAATGTGCTGTCCATTTCGAAGTAAAGCAAAAGCAAAACTGGAATCCTTTGACCTATCAACTCAAGGTCAAGGTAAAAGTGATTATTCAAGGCAATATCATGTGATAACTTACAAAACTTATTATTGGCCATCTTTGCTCCTATTTTCCCCAAGTTTGGCTCTCATATCAGTTATAAATTTTCTATGGCTTCACACCCACTGCAAAAAGTGCCTCAGCCTAAGGGTCTTAGCCATGGTCAACAATAGCTCTAAAACAAAACAAAACAAAATAAAAACTTTGAGAATTCTAGTTCAATAGTAGCTCCTAGTATTTCCTTGATGTTCTCACTTCTGCTGAAAATTCTGCCTAAGACTATCTTAATTTTGAATTGGGGATTTAAAAAAATAAACAACCTGTCTCCTGGTTCTGGTTCTAGGCTATGTATTTTACTTGTCCTTACCTGAAATGGCAGGCTGACTTACGCTCCTACCTTTAAGCTCATTTTCTAGGATACAGCACTGGAGGAACCTCTGTCTTAAACTCTGTTTTCTCAGCAAGCAGCCTGAGGTAGCCACACCAGAGCATGAGTTATTGTAGAGTCACAGAAAAAAAGAGACTGACATACAATTAATAAACAAGGACGATAGAAAAGCAGGCAAGACAAGAGTAAGAAGAATAAATGGCTTGAATAGGCATTTTATAAAAATTCTTAAATGATAAGGAGCTTGTTTTAATGGAGAAATTGAAACCCAAAGCAAATTTTCATTATGACGAGGAAGTTTACTTGTTCCAGATGCCAAAGGATCACATCATGACTTTAGGAGGAAAAGTGACACACAAGTAAGCACTCTATTCTTACTATTTGGGTTGCCTCATACACAAAGTTAGGGAAGATCACATCTTAACAAACTACCAAGACGACTGCCTGCTCCCATTCTTGGCATACCATATGTCTAAAGTGGTTGTAATTAGTCACTTCTTTGGATCAAGATATTTAGGGCCTTTGGTCAGCTGTTAATATGATTATATTGAAATTTTTAATATAATAATTTCATTATTTTTTGTATTTTTAATATAATAATTTAGTTACTTTTTTCTACTATCAAGTCCTTGAGATAAAGAAATAGAAAGTTTCCTAGAAAATGAGAAAGAAATACTTAGGTTCTGCAGTAGCACTAGGTACCCTCAGAGGGCTTAAACCCTACTGCCCAACCTCTCCCAAAGTCAACTCTAATACATGTTTAATCTAAAGAAAATAGTGCATCTATTCTTAATGCAGCTTCCCAGCAAATCTCACAGACCTTCCCTTCCAATCAGATTGCCATTCTAGTTCCTTTATACAAAGTCTGGGATGGCAGAACACAGCCCTCTCACCATTATGAGCACAGCCAGAGAGAGCCCTACCTATGGAAACTCCGGAGGGTGACATCTGAAATCTGAGAAACTGACTTAGTGAAACTGGGGAAACACCTATGAAGTGGGGAAGGGAATCCGGTCAGCTCTGTCAAAATATGTTAAAGGCTAGTGGCTGCTGCCTGTAATACTAGCACTTTAGGAGGCCTAGGTGAGAAGATCACTTGAGCCCAGGAATTTGAGATCAGCCTGGGCAACATAGTGAGATCCTGTCTGTACTAAAAATAAAATAAAATAAAAAATTAGCAGGGCATGGTGTCACATGCCTGTAGTCCCAACTACTCAGGAGGCTGAGATAGGAGGATCACTTGAGCCTGGGAAATTGAGACTGCAGTGAGCCATAATTGCACCACTGCACTCTAGCCTGGGTGACACAGAAAGATCCTGTCTAAAAAGAAAAAAAAAGTTTAAGTGTGGTTCAAAAAAAATAAGAACAAGTAACAAGAATTCAAAAGCAGCTATTGGTGCACAGAATCAGTTGCTTGCACTGGCCAGCAGCAACAGGAAAGTCAATAGTACCATGACCCTGGGAGGTGGGTGCACTCAGCCAGAACTTGGAAATTCAGAGAACAGGCTCAAACTCCCTGGAAAGAGGATTGTAAGAATTAACCAAGGCACCAGGGCTTCAGTCAAGAAGGTAGACCACAATCTGTTTTATAGAAAAACTAGCATATGACACAGGAAGCTACCTGAATGTCTGACTGGGCCGACACCAGGGGAGGCTTTGGTTCAGCAAGGTCATACCCAACACAATCTAACTCAATGTCCCTCAAAAAGAAGAGCTTCCATGCAAATAAACTCTTGACTTAGGACCCAGGTTATGTTTAGGCCTGAATGTAAACCCAGCAGTAGTTCTCCTTGGTAAACTGAGGAAGAAAAGGCAAGAAAATGGGCTGGATTTTTCTTTAATAGTATATATTTTATGATTTATGTTCTGAGAAAACACTCATGTTGGAATTTACATAGTTGCAAAAATTAAAAATGGCTGGCTAACACTATTTTTGGTTTTTTAGGTTTTCAGAAAGAAAATACCAAAGGTAGCATACCTTTTATGAGACTGTTTATCTTAGAACAAGCAGTTACTTTATTTCCTGGCCCCTTTGGAAGTATTACACAGTAGTCTGATAATGTATTAACATTTACATTGGAACCAATGACTACATTCACAAGAAACAAACACTTCTACCTGTTTGATGTTATTCATCTGATGTTTAAAAGTTGACATGTGATTCTTCATTCATATCAGCTGTCTATATATGTATCCTTATAAATATTTAAACCAAACCATACTTGAACATCTCAATAACCTTTCCCTTAGGATTGTGAGTATACATGCAGAAGCTCTTGAAAACATGATCCATCCACTGTGGATAAGACAAAGAGCTTTCAATGAATGAAAACAAAGCTGTCAGTGGGGGAGGAAGAGGGTGACCAAGGTAAAGTTGAAGAGGACTCGGAGTAAAACGTATCTTTGTTTTTCCATTTAAGAGTCACATTTAATGAGCAACACAATCATACACAAATATTGAAATCTCTTTCAAATGGGACTTTGCCTCTCTTATGGCTTAAAGATATTAATGGTGGAGGAAATGACTTGTGGCTCACGTTCCATCCTGGCTTGTGTGAAATTTTATTGGCTTTCCAAGAAAAAAAAAAAAGGTCAAATGTAGTTTCCATCTCTTATGTGCAAAGAGCTCCTAGTATATTTGAGTTCCATTTCATGCTGATAGCTCCACAGTGTCAGTAAAATTCCTTAGAAACTCATAGGCTTGCGATCTTCAAATAAAGAGATAGTCAAACCATCAAGGGATTCCAGCATTTAAGAGGATTCAGCAGTCTATGTCCAGACCCACTAGATGTCACTGTGTCTGTGAGTACATTTACATAAGACTGACACATGCTGAAGAGGAGAGAAAACCACTGCAGGACAGAATGTCATGTAACAGAGGTTGAGATTGATGTACATATTTACAAGCCAGGAAACACCAAGGATTGCCAGTAACACCAGAAGCTAAGAGAAAGACATGGAACAGGTTCTCCTCTACAGCCTTCAGAGAAAGCATGGCCCTGCAGACAACTTGATTTTGAACTTCTAGCCTCCAGAACTGTGAGAAAACAAATTAACACTGTTTTAAGCCACGTTGTTTTTAGTACTTGGTTACAGCGGCTCTAGGAAACTAATGCAACCCAGCCACCTCTAACCCAGGTTACCTACCAGCAACGCCCCTGATCCATTCATTTCTCACCACAAACTGCTGGTTCAACAAAATCCAAATGTCCCCAATGTCTGGATTACTGATAAATGCTCTTTTCAACAGCTACTACTAATTTTTCCCAAGCAGTTCCAGTTACTTTTTCCACTTCTGGCTCACTCCAAAGAATTCCAGAGGTTTATGAAATGTTTGGAAAACCAGAGGTTTCTTTTTTCAAAAGGAAAAAGAACTCTCTCATCTTAAACCTCTCTCCCAGAATGACCTTAAAAAGCTTGAAATCATAGGTTATTATAGATAGCTGAAAAGCTCATATTTGAAGACTTGTTTGGGGATTTTCCCTTCTGGGGAAAGTGCTGGGAAAAGAGACGAGAGACATTCCTGCATTAGGTTGGCTCCCAACTGTCCTTCAGGTCGCTTCTGAAACAACAGTAAGTGATATTCTCTACAGAGTATTAAAGACGTATGAAATGTTTTATCAATTAAAACCACTGGCCTAGTGGGTTTTGACTCATAGCATAGGCCAGAGCTCTTTCCATACACATGTGATCTGAGTCAACTCATTTATTCTCTCTGGATACATTTCATTATAACATAAGATGTTGAAATACTCATCAAAAGATTCCTTGCACCAGTAAAATCTGATTGATTCACACATTGCTTGATCCAAGTCTTTACCTTCATGTCTTCTAACTTACAGTATTAAACACGTATTTTCTCCAGCATTAGTGAATATATTTTATTCAATAACTTGGTTGGCTCTTAGGGCTTCTATTACTTGTCTGCCTTTTATCAGAAGAGCCTTCAGCTTTAATTCTTTGTGATATATGCCTGTGGCTTTATCTCCTAGTCATTTTCAGCATGAATGAAAATCCTATTCACATAGCCTCCAGTCTCTAGAGCCTGAATGAAAGATATGGGATATGGTCACAATCCTGGCCTTCCCTCTCTACTCAAATGGGTAACTCAGGGGAGGCATTACCTGGAAGAAGTCGTGTGTGAAGTGGAGCCAAGAGCAATAAGAAGCTCACCCCAAAGTTGCTCTCCCACATGCAAAGTTGTGGGTGAACTTCTTGGAAAGCAAGGGAATTTGGAAGGGAAAATATCTGTGTAGTAACATTAACAATCCCAGTAGTAAAGTAATTGAGTGACCATACAAACCACTTCTCTGTCACAGACTGTGCTTAAAATTTCATCTACATTAACCTGTTTAGTCTGGAAAAATCTAAGAGCCCAATTGGGATATAGCAATCTGCCAAAATTTCAGGCACTAAAAAGCCAAAAAAGGTTTCCTAGTAGCTAGAATTTTTTTCTTTTTTATTGTGTAGAGTTGCACTTACCAATATTATAGCCACTGGACACGTGTGGCTATTAAAAATGTAATTTAATTAACATTAAATAAAATTTAAAATGTATTTCTTTAGTCTTTGTAGCCAATCTTTATGTGCCCATTGCCCCTTATATGCAGTGGGTACCATACTGAACAGGACAGCTGTAGACTTACTCCAGAAGACGCAGTAGATCCAGCAGTGGATTCATGAGGGGTTTGCAGCTTTGCATCACCATGTATAGCATTTCTTCTTTTCAAAAAAGTTCAGGTTTATAATTCACAATGGTATAATTGTGCATTAATTATATTTTCTTTCTAACTGAAAAATATGAAAACCATTTATCAGAATTTTCAGTTTAAACACACTTTTGCTAACACTTTTCTATGCTCTTAGAAACTGAGCATCCAAGATCATTTTAAAAACATCTGGTCTTGGCATTTTACCACATAATGAACTTTACTCTGCTTTCTTTGTGTTGAAATATATAGCTGATTTTGTTTTAAAATCTAAGATATTTTGAAAATAAAGTACCATGAAATTAATAAACTTTCAAGAAAACTCTTCCCCAGATGTTTGTGATTTGGAACCTATTTGAATTTAAAATACAAGGAAATGTTTCAAAATCCAAACACACGTGTGGCAGTAAAAAAGCTATGAAAAATTTTATGGCTATTATAAAATAAAACAATACTCATATTTACATGCTTAGTGTCATGCTATGCACCATCACAATTTGAGTTGACTACATGATTTGCATTATATTTTAAACCTTACAATGATGTCAAACTAACAATATTCTTATATATATGTGTGTATATATATATATTTTTTTTATTGCATTTTAGGTCCTGGGGTACATGTAAAGAACATGTAGGATGGTTACATAGGTACATACATGGCAATGTGGTTTGCTGCCTCCATCCCCATCACCTATATCTGGCACTTCTCCCCATGTTATCCCTCCCCAACTCCCTACCCCCAACTGTCCCTCCCCAGTCGCCCCCCACAGACCTCAGTGTGTGATGCTTCCCTCCCTGTTCCATGTGTTCTCATTGTTCAACATCTGCCTATGAGAGAGAACATGCAATGCTTGATTCTCTGTTCCTGTGTCAGTTTGCTGAGAATGATGGTTTCCAGGTTCATCCATGTCCCTACAAAGGACACGAACTCATCATTTTTTATGGCTGCATAGTATTCCATGGTGTATATGTGCCAC
>CAUYQU010100995.1:0-26716 GCA_963574635.1 Cheracebus regulus
GAATGAGACGAATACGATGATGGCAGTGACGACAGTGATGCTAGTGATGGCGATGGTGGAAATGAATAAGATGAATACGATGATGGCAGTGACGACAGTGAAACTGATGACGGCGATGGTGGTAATGAATGAGACGAATACGATGATGGCAGTGACGACAGTGATGCTAGTGATGGCGATGGTGGTAATGAATGAGACGAATACAATGATGGCAGTGACGACAGTGATGCTAGTGATGGCGATGGTGGAAATGAATGAGACGAATACGATGATGGCAGTGACAACAGTGAAACTGATGATGATGGTGACGGTGGTAATGAATGAGACGAATACGATGATGGCAGTGACGACAGTGAAACTGCTGATGGCGATGGTGGAAATGATGATGGTGATGATGTGACACTGATTATGGTGATAGTAGTGATGGCATTGATGATGCCGATGTTGGTGGTGATGATTGCTGGTGATGATAGTGAAGATGTGATGGTGATGGTTGCTGATAATGATGTTGATGGTCATGGTGATGATGGTGTTGGTGGGGATGTGATTTTGATGATGGTGGGGATATGATGATGGCGGTGGTGATGTAATGGTGACTGTGATGATGGTAATAGTGGTGGTGACGATGATAGTGATGGTAATGATGATGGCAGGATGATACTGATGGTGCTGAGGATGATGATGGTATTGGTGGTGATGTGACAGTGATAGTGATGATGGTGATGGTGGTGATATGATGATTGTGATGGTGATGGTGGTTGCGATCAATGGTGACAGTCATGATGGTGATGGTGATGGTGAGACCGTGATGGTGTGATGCTGATGGTGGTGATATGATGATGGTGGTAGTGGTATGTGACTGATGGTAACAGTGATGATGGTGATGTTGGTGATATGATGATGGTGGTAGTGGTATGTGATGGTAACAGTGATGATGGTGATGGTGGTGATATGATGGTGGTAGTGGTATGTGATTGATGGTAACAGTGATGATGGTGATGGTGGTGATATGATGATGGTGGTAGTGGTATGTGATTGATGGTAACAGTGATGATGGTGATGGTGATGACATGATGGTGGTAGTGGTATGTGATTGATGGTAACAGTGATGATGGTGATGATGGTGATATTATGAGGGTGGTAGTGGTATGTGATGGTAACAGTGATGATGGTGATGGTAGTGATATGATGGTGGTGGTATGTGATTGATGGTAACAGTGATGATGGTGATGGTGGTGATATGATGGTGGTGGTATGTGATTGATGGTAACAGTGATGATGGTGATGGTGGTGATATGATGATGGTGATAGTGGTATGTGATTGATGGTAACAGTGATGATGGTGATGGTGATGATATGATGATGGTGGTAGTGGTATGTGATTGATGATGATGGTGGTGATATGATGGTGGTAGTGGTATGTGATTGATGGTAACAGTGATGATGGTGTTGGTGGTGATATGATGATGGTGGTAGTGGTATGTGATTGTTGGTAACAGTGATGATGGTGATGGTGGCGGTGGGGATGTGATGATGGTGTTGGGGAGGTGTTGGTGATGATGATAGTGATGGTGGTTGTGATGTGATGGTGACAGTGATGATGGTAATGATGGTGATGTCATGATGCTGGTGATACCATGATGGTGGTGACGCTGATGGTGGTGGTAGTGGTGATGGTGATGATGTTGCTGGTGGGATGATATGATTATGATGCTTATTGATGATGACGATGGAAATAGTGACAATGATAGGTATATGGGCACATTATGCCTATGTAACTTACTCATCTTAAAATGTATCATTCAGGTTTTCAGAGTCAAGTCATGTTCCCCTGCTATGAAGAAAATTTAAGTCTAAGAAAATGTAATGTGAGGACAAAGAAGAGATGCCTGTGTCTAATGGGACCTGGAGACTTATAGATGCGTGTAGTGCTTTGCCCCACGCGTTTCTACATGGTCTGTAAGAGAGGTAGAATTTCCAATGCTGTAGAGCACTCATGTTACAGAGACGAAAAGGCACCATTTCCCCAGTATTTTATGATGAAAATATACGACAGAAAAGTTGAAAGAACGGTCCTGACCTGTGTGTGAGTGTGTGTACATATGCGTCTTTGTGTATGCATGTCTATCTAGACAGAGAGAAAGTGCCCTCAGAAGAAACGCATGTGCACCACTCTTGGCACCCTCGAGATCCCTCGTGCCTGAACAGGGACCTGCCTTACCTGCGTTCCATGTGCTTGGTGCTCCTGTCCCCAGGTCACCTTGCACTGCCCTGTTCATCCTCCTGTAATGCCACGTTGGTGGGCCGCTGACCCACTGGAGGGCTTCCAGCTTGCTCGTTTCGCATGGAGAGAAGCCCAGACGTGTATGGCTGTGCGGTGCTGTACAGCCCGGCCTCGGCTCCCCTTTGCTAATGGCTCTGAAATGCCAGGCACACCACACTTCCTCTCCCATGCCCAGTGACTGCAGGCAGCCCTCACACAGTGCAACTGGCTGCTCTTTCTTTTAGGACTGCCGTGGCTTCCTGCCCCACTGGTCGTGGTCCCTGTGATTGGCCTTGGACATGATGTGTATCTAGTCCTTGCTGATTCCCCCAAGTTGAAACCTCCTTGAGAGAAAGGGAACTGAGAGAACTGCCCCTGGCTCCTGGCCTGTTGAGCATGGTGCTTGGGCTCCAGCCTGGGTCTTTCTGACTTTGGTGCCCACGCCTCTTTCCCTGGTAAGCCCCGCCTGTGGGGACGGTTGTATTCATCTGTGTGTTCCTCAGAGAAAGTAGCAGTGTGTGTCACACACAGAGTCTGCACTTGGCAAATGCTCTGTGACCAGATGAGTTTGCCCGAGGGAGGTTTGGGATGTGGTTTGAGGTGAACATATCTGGGGGCTCCATTCCAGGCCGTGGTTGGGGAGGAGGCTCCATTCCACGGGTGGGGAGGGGGCGTTTTCAGGCCAGACCTCCCTTGCAGCCACTTACCTCCCTTGTGTGGATGTGATTGCCTGGCCCTCTACTGATCCTGCAGGATTAAGGTGAAATTAAAAATAAGCATGGATGGATTTAGATGGACTTTTTGGCATGCGGGTGGAACTGGTGCAAAGCTAGTGGTGCACACATCAAGAAAGAAGACAGGCTTGGAACCTCAATGGCAGACTAGGGGTTACTGCTGAAAAACCCGTCCCAACATCTCCAAAATGTCAGGTTAGGAAATCGGCTTCAGGAAGCTCAAGAGCTTGCCTGGGTGAATGGCTTTTCCCTGTTCTGACACCCAGCCCGCCATCTCACCTGGTTCCTGCAGCCACAGTATTTTAAAGTCTCAGTATCCTTTAGCCGTGGGGCTGCTGCCTAACGCAGTGCGTTCTCAGAAACCAGCTGGGCGTCAGGTCGTGGTGGAAGGCGTGGTGCTAAGAACCTGCCACCCGAGAAAGCGGGATTGCCTAGGTCCCTGAGGGAATTGCACAGAACAAGGTGTTGTTGGGCAGGATGCCAGGATCGCAGGTTCTGCTCTCGGGTTTCTCACTGACTAAGCAACTACTGGTGAGCCCTTTGGGCTCTGTTCCTTAGGTTTCGAATGATAAAACAGGACGTTTGCGCTACATAATCTGAAATCTACTGCAATTCAGAGACCGTCTCTGAATTGCCGGCCATGCCCGCATCCTGGGGCACAGCTCTCTGATTCCTCGTTCTTTCCTCTCCTTCCTGCTTCTTGTGTCTTGCTGTGGGTGTGCATATTTAAGTTGCTGACACAGGGCCAAGACCACCAGGAGATGGGGGTGCTCTGGGGGACATTTGTCTGGGTAGCTGGGATCTTTACCATGGAAAAGTGAAACACTGGAAATCTGATTAATGTAAACATCTTTCCAATTATTTTTTAAATAAAAAATTTATTTCTCTAGCTATTTGGAGCTTCCCGACAGAGGACCTGGCTCAGCTTCACAGATCCGTGGCTGTCTGTGGGTAACAAAGACCGGGCTGCCACGTGCAGTGGAACTGCTTTCCCAAAGCCTCAAACTTTCTTTAAAGCCGGGTGGGACCTCAGGCCTCCAGCCATGCTTCAACCTTTGGGTGGTTTCAGCATCAATCCCTGATCAATTCAGGGGTCAATATCATACATATGTGTGAGTTCAGCCCAGTAGGGTTTAAGTGGATAGCACCGTATTTTAATTTAGAAAGGCTTTCTGTAAGTTGGAACCGAGCAGTGATTATTGGCATCACTCTCGAGGGTGTCTGAGGAAGTGAAGTTGCTGTCATTGTTCCGGGCTGCTCCGCATTGTGGATAATTTTTTCTGTCTGTGATGCTCCTCCCGACATCCTCCAGGTGCTCTTGCTGAGAATTAAATGTCGCTCCTGCGGTAGACTCTTCTGCACTTAGTCATCACCGAGCTGGCACCTGTTGGCCTGTGGTGCAGGAAAGGACCTCTTTTCTGAGTAGCAGAGGACGATAACCTGGGCCTCTGGAGCCCTGGACTCCATTTCCGAGGATGAGCCCCCATCTTGGTCTCCCGGGACCAGCCCGTTGTCTCCACAGCATGGGTACTCCTTGCCCCACGCAGCGTCCTGTAGCCAGTCCTCTGCTGGTGAGTTTGGTTTCAGCAGAGTCTTTACAAACGACTGGGGCCCCGAGCTCTCTGTGCCTGCCTGAGTCCCGGAGACCATCCTCTCTTTGGGGATGCAGATCATTTAGACCAAGCTCCACTGTGTTCCCATTTAGTAGGAAAAAGAAAGACACGCACTTTGGAGTGCTTGGTTTTATAGATTTCTGTGCAGGTGCAAGGCACGCAGGGAGAAGCAGAGTCCTGCAGGGATTCAGCAGCGGTGAGGACACCCCCGGCCCCTGGCCCTCCACCCCAGGGCCGCAGCCACCCTCATTCTGCACGTTCAGTTTTCTCCCTGGAGGTGAGCTCCCTGGACGTACCAGCTTCAGGTTCCTCCTGCCTCTGTGTCACTTCACTGCTTATTTAACAAGGACTTTCTGAGCATGTCTTCCATTGTTGGCTTTTAAAGTCATATACTTCAGATAAAGTTATTTTAAACTTTCTTATCTGAAACACCCCGCAGGGTTGCTCTGGGAGTTAATTACTTTTATGAAAATCAGGTAATCCATAAACATGAGATTCACTTCTCTCACCGCCTATCACGGCCTTGACGTGGGCTTTCTCGTGATGCTTTGCGCTCTCCGCCATGTCCAGTGACATGGTCAGCCTGCTTTAGGTGCTCCACACATGTTTTGGGTGCATGACAGTAAATCAGTGCCACACATTTTATGTGATCGTCAAATGTGGAGTCCGCTGTGCAGGATGGTCTGCGCGTCTCCCCTCTTGCCGCACTGCGAAGCATCCTTTCTGAAGCAATGCTGGGTCTTTTCAGAAGTGTCCGCAGTGCCAGGAAGGAACGCTTGCTTACCCAGGTGCCCTGGCACTGAGAACAAAGGCTGCTGAGTAGGTCTGTAAATGTCAAGCTACTTTCCCTGGCAGCCCGCCTTGTGCTCAGACATTGGCCTTGTTAATGCAGACGGCCTCGCAGGAGGGCAGGCCCTTCTCCGTCCTGTTCCCGGCCCCGTCTGCCTCCCAAATGCTGTTCCCTCCCGCATGGAGCTTGGGGTTGGGGAGATATTATTGTTGATGAGTATTTTTGTTGAAAAACTTACCAACCCTTTAAAGTCAGTCGACACGAAGGAGAGTCCTGCTGATGTTCATCCCTGATCCCTGGTCCTGCTGTGACTGGCCATGTCTGCAGCCAGGGCACATCTCTGATTTAACCGATAGGTAAGGATGTTGTGAGTGAGTAAAGATGATGCTCTTTTCTGTCCGTGGTGTTAAAACGTGGCCTTCGCTCCCTTAGATTACAGGAAACTGTTCTCCTTCACATGGCACATTACTTATCACTGGGAACTTTTCTTTTGTATTATTTTTTTTCTTCAAGAGATGGAGTCTTGCTATGGGGCTGAGGCTGGTGTTGAACTCCTGAGCTCAAGGAATCCTCCTGCCTTAGCCTCCCGAGTAGCTGGAACTACAGGCATGGCCACCGCGCCCATCAGCAGCTTTTCAGTGTAACTTCCCCCAGACTTTCCTCCCCGTTTTTTGGTCTCAGTCTTGGAATGGCAGATGTGTTGTACCCTTAAGGATTCCAGAACCTCCACGAGTGTTTTGCTTTGTATTGAAATATGGAACTTATAAATGAGGAAACTGTTACAAGCTTTTCTTTTAATCATGAAGCATCATACTACAAATACATTCAGAGGCAGTTCATAAAACCTGTTTTCTAGTAGTTTTAGCTGTAAGGCTGCAAGCCAGCACTCCCTTTCCTCCCCAGCACAGCGGGCAGCAGATGCTCATCACCCTGGCCCGGAGACATTGTCACAGAGACCTGCTGGACTCTTAACTATGATAGTGTCTATCAGCCAGCTGTGGCTCAGGATGGCCAGGTCCCTCAGAAAGCGCTGAGCCTGGCACGCCCCTGTCCTCCAGAAGCTTTCATGCAAGATACAGCAGCACTCAGCACGAACACGAAGTGAGCATGACAGGATACTGGGAAGATGTGAAGTGTGGGGGGAGTAAATGGAAACGTTATATTCAGGATGAGTTCACGGTTCCACGGATCTTCCATCTCTTTCTGAATGAATGATTCATGCATTTGCTAGAGAGTGCATTATCGCATGCTGCAAAGAGCAACATGGACCCTACCCTATGTCTGGTGCCTGAGTTTGTGCAGTTCTGAGCCGTGTTTGGCTTTGCTCTGAAGTGGCTCACCATTGATAGGAACACTGAACCCACTGGAACTCCCGACCCCTCTGCTGGGTGAAGAGTCCAGTGCCACGGGACAGTGGGTTGAGCTCCTTCCTGGTCTCTGCGTTTCACTTCCCTGGCTTCATTTTTCTGGACGTTTGGAAACCCAATCTCTGGCTTCTGTGGGCATGAAGTATGCGCCCACAAACAGGAGTTTCCGCGCCCGAGGCATCTTGGTGCAGTGCACGCATCACGAGAGGGAGGCCCCTCGCAGGGTGGGACGTGCATGGCCCCTCGCAGGGTGGGACGTGCGTGGCCCCTCGCAGGGTGGGACGTGCGTGGCCCCTCGCAGGGTGGGACGTGCGTGGCCCCTCGCAGGGTGATCTATTGGGTCTGTAATGGCAGCGTCTTGAAATACAGACATCTTTCATTTGACATTGGTCTTTGCTAAGGCATAAAACAGGTAGTTTTTTACATTAAGAATTTAAAACTATGTGATTACTAAGAGTGTTGCAAGATACAAGAATTACTAACGGAGCCTGACACAGCTGAAGGAAGTCTGTCTTTCCACCACGGACTGAGTCATGGATAGGAAACAGTGTGATTGGGAAGGGGCATGTGACAGCGACAGCAAAAACTCAGAGCTGCTCAGAGTCACAGCAATCATGAAAGTACCCAAGCCTGCAGGTGTCTGTGTGGCTAGAGAGTGTTCAAGAGAGTAAATATTGATGATTTGCAGCTTTTAATTGTTTCTTTCTTTTGTTTTTTCCTTCTCTTTTCTTTCCCTCCCTCCCTCCCTCCCTCCCTCCCTCCCTCCATTCATCCCTCCCTCTCTGCCTCTTTCTCTTTCTCTCTTTCAACATAGTCTTTCTCTATTGCTTAGCCTGCCTGTCGCCCAGGCTGGAGTGCAATGCTGTCATCTCGGCTCACCGCAACCTCTGCCTCCCAGGTTCCAGCGATTCTCCTGCCTCAACCTCCTAAGTAGCTGGGATTATAGGCGTGCACCACCACACCTGAATAGTCTTTGTATTTTTGGTAGAGACGTAGTTTCACCATGTTGGCCAGGCTAGTCTCAAGCTCCTGACCTCAGGTGAGCCACCCACCTCGGCCTCCCAGAGTGCTGGGATTACAGGTGCAAGCCACCACACCTGGCCTCAGTTATTCCTTTATAGTAATGTTACTGGGAACTACTTAGAAAAAAAGCAATAAACAATTATTGATAATACAGATAACACCTTCTTATTCTTGCTATGAACTTCCCTTTATAACTAGTAGATCTCTTCTAAGTGCCCTAGTGTCCTTGCTGTTCCTCAAACATGCCAAGCAAGATTTCTCTGGGGCCATTGCAGCAGCTCTTCCTGGTGGTGCCTGGAATGCTTTCCTTGATATCTGTAGTGTCTTGTTTAGACCTGAGTGTTTGACCTGTGTCACTTTCCTTCTGTCTGAAGAGCTTCTTTTAACACTACTTGAAAGGCAGGTTGGCCAGGCATGGTGGCTCAGGCCTGTAATCCCAGCACTTAGGAAGGCTGAGGTGGGCAGACCATGAGGTGAGGAGTTCAAGACCAGCCTGGCCAACATGGTGAAATCCCATCTACTAAAAATACAAAAATTAGCCAGGCATTGTGGCAGGTGCCTGTAATCCCAGCTATCCAGGAGACTGAGTAGGAGAAGCACTTGAACCTGGGAGGTGGAGGTTGTAGTGAGCCAAGATCGCACCACTGCACTACAGCCTGGGCAATAGAGTGAGACTCTGTCTCAAAAAAGAAAAAAATAAATAAAAGAAAGGCAGGTTAACTGCTGAGAAATTTCTTTAATTTTTTGTTTGCCTAAAACCATCCATTTCTTCTTTAGTTTTGAATTATTATCTCATTGGACACAGAATTCTAAGTTGGGTTTTTTTTTTTAACATTTTAAATATTTTACTTCATTCTCTTTCTGCTTCTTCCTAAAAAGAAGCCGGTGTAATTCTATCCATGCTTTTCTGTGGTTAAGGTTCCCCTGCCCCACTGGCTTTGTTAAAAAAATTCCTTTGATTTTTCTGCAGTGTGTGTGTGCATGTGTGTGTGCAGTGTGTATGCAAGTGTGTGCATGTGTGTCTGTGCAATGTGTGTGCAGTGTGTTCATGTGTATTGAGTGTGTGTGAGTGTGCATGTGTGTGTATGTGTGTACGTGAGTGCATGTCTGTGCAGTGTGTGTGTGCATGCATGTGTGCAGTGTGTGTGCGTGTGTGTGCATGTGTATGTGCGTGAGTGTGCATGTGTGAGTGTGCACATGTGTGTGTGTGAGTATGCATGTGTGTTTATGTGTATGCATGAGTGTGTGTGTGTGTGTGTGTGTGTGTGTGTATTATAGTTCTTCTTGGTGTTCTCTGAGCTTCCTAGGTCTGTGACTTGGTATCTGGCATTAATTTTGAAAATATTCAGCCATTGCTACTTCTGTTCCCTTTTCTCTTTATCTCCTCCTAGTATTCCTATTATGCATATGTTAAACCTTTTGTCATTGTGGCTTTTGGACATTCTGTTTTGTCTTTTGCATTTTTTTCTTTGGTTTTCAGTTTGGGAAGTTTTTATTGATAGATCCTCATTCTCACTGATTATTCCTCAGCTATGTCTACTCTACCAGTCAAAGGCATTCATCATCTCTGTTACAGTAGTTTTTATTTCTAACATTTCCTTATGATTTTTCTTAGAGTTTTCAGCTCTCAAATCACCCATCTGTTCTTGCACATTGTCCATTTTCTCACTAGAGCACTTTACATATTCTTCATGGCTATTTGAGATTCTTGGTCTGATAATTCCAATATCTCTGCCATATCTGAGTCTAATTCTTTGTCTATTTGTATTTTTTTCCCTTTTAGCATGGCTGCGATTTTTTTGTTGAAAACTAGATATGATGTATTAGATAAAAGGAACTGAGGCATATTGGCCTTTAGCGTTAGGTTTTATCTTTACCTGGTGATGAGTTAGGCAGTTCACTGTTTGCTGGAGGTGTAGTCAGAGGCTAAATTTCCTCTGGTGTCCTTGTCTTGTCTCCCTAGTTTTCTTTGGGTTTCCCTAGAGACTTCTCCTTAAATAAAGTCTAAGTTGCACCGTTCTTTTACCTATAATTCCTTGTCATTAGGTGGGAGCCCTGCTGGTACTGATGTGGAGGTCTGGTGTGGAAGGAGGGGCAGCATCCTCTGCCCTGTGGTCAGGGCTCCATCTCACCCGGAGCCTGCATGCCTGAACCATGACCTCGTGAGGACTTCTCAGCTTTTTCTTTTCCTCCCATAAGTGAAAGGAAGGCCAGAGGGGCTGGAGTTGGGTATTTTCCATCCCACAGTGTTCTGGAATTATTTCATGATTGGCTTCATGCTGTAGCTATCCTTTTGAGATGTGTTTTCCACTCAGAATTATATTTTGAGGATTTATCCACACATACCTTTATATCTAGTTTATGGCATGGTATTACAATATAATTTATACATTCTTCCTCTACTGTAGGATATTTAGGCAGTTTTTACATTTTTTCCTATTTCCCCGCAATATAATTTAATTAGGTGTTATCAGACTTCTCTTTACTTTATCCCAAAAGGATGGTTATAAAATGGTATCTTATTACAAGTTTTATTTGTCTCTGTCTGGTTACTACCAAGACAGAGCAGCTTCCCATAGGTCTATTAGCCATTCATATTTCCTTGTTAGTGAATTGCTTGTTTAAACACTTTAATTTTCATAGTGTGCTTTTTTTGTTGTTATTTTATTATTAGAATATAAAGATCCTTTTTATCTGCATCAATATTCTAAAAACATATTATATATGATAAATCTTATATTTGTATATGTTATACTTTATTATCTAATAGAAATACTATATATTAAATATATGTTACACATCTATATATACATAAACCATATTTATATAGAAATACTATATGTGTTATATATAGCATAATATTTTGTTATATAATATATGGTAATTATATTTGAATACTAGTCCTTTGTCAGTACAATATATATGTCACAAAAATAGAGATATCTTTCATCTTTTTTATGATGTCTTTTTAATCGGTGTTTCCCATTTGAAGTCTTTGGGTTTCATCATGGCATCTTTCTCTAATGATTTCATACAAATATTTGCCCTTCCTTCTTCTAAAAGTTTAATATCTTTAATCCATCAGGCACTTCTGTTGTTGTGAGACGGGGATTGAACTTTATATTTTTCTGCTTAGGTAGGGAGTTGTCCTGGTGTCTGTATTAACAGCTGAAATGCCCTTTCTCCCTGCAGTATATGACTTCACGTGGGTTGCATATCCAGTTGCCATGTGTGTACTTAAGTTTCTCACTTCTCAATTTTATCCCACTGGTTCTGTTTGTCAGTCTTTCGAAAGGCTTGATGATTTTCTTTTCTCAATTCAATTGTCTCATCTTATTTTATACATAAATTTCTATTGAATGTAACATGTACAGAGTGTGCCCGTCTCAGTGCAGAGGCCACTGACTGTGCTGTGTGGGCACCATCCAGACAGAGTTCCAGTCAGAGCCCCTGGCAGCCCAGACCCTCCCCTCGGCATCTCCTCCCCAGTGATACCCAAAGTGGGAGGTTAGCAGATTAAGACATCAGGCACTCCCTGTGTCTGGCTTCTCTAGCTCAGCATATGTCTGTGATACTCACCTGCTGTGGTGTAGGTAGACATTTTGGTGTCTCAATACTTTTATAATGTTTTAACAATGGGTAAGGTGAACTGCAACCCTCCCCTGTTCTTCCCAACATTATCTACATGCCCCTTATTCTAAAATCATTTTTTAGATGAGCTTGTCAAATTTATGAAAAAAGACTGATTGGGTTTTTATTGAATTTCAATCTAATATACAGCTTAGCTTGGACTGAACTATACAAAAGTACAGTCATTGACACATAATATTTCAGTCAACTACTGACCACATACTTGAGGGTGGTCCCATAAGATTACAATCACATACTTTACCTTTTTTGCTAGATATGTTTAGACATACAAATACATGCCACCGTGTTACAGTTGCCTACAGTACTCAGCACAGTGACGCACTGTGCAGGTGGTGGGTGTGCAGTGGGCTGTGCCATCTGGGATTGTGTACGTGTACTCTGTGCTGTTGGTACAACATCAGCTAATGACGCATTTCTCAGAACGTGTCCTGTCGTTAGGAGGCCTGTGACTGTATTCACATTTGGTGAATACATTTGGTAAATGGGAAGACGTCTTCATCCACTTCTGTACTTACATGGGATGTGTATTCATGGACTAAGGGATTCTTTTGTCATTCAATGAACTTTTAGTATTTTTAAATATAAAGTTCTTAAAATATTTTATTAAAATTTTTGAAGTAGCTTAACATAATCAAGATTATTTTTAAATTATTTTAAAATTAAGATTATTTTAAAATTAACTTCTAATTATTTCAAGATATTATATAATTGGCTGTTACTGGCACATACCCACATTGTGTTGTATTTTGACCTTGTAACCTGTATCTTTGAAGGAATCTTATATTCTTTACAATTGCTTGATTGGCAGTTCCCATAGAGTATCCATGTAGACAAATACATCATCTGCAACTTTCTTTCTAATCATAAATATCTTAAAGTTTTTCATTTTACTGAATTATCTGGGGTGTTCCATATAGTGCTGAATCAAAGGGATTCTGGCAGGCATCATTTATCCCAAACGTTAAGAAAATGTCTTTGATATTTATCTTGTTAAAGGATGTTCGTTTCTGAAGGACTTTAGTAAATAACTTTTGTTGGATTAAGGATGCTTTATTCCTGTTTCTTAAAATTTCAAAAATTTTGAATGGACCAAATGCTTATTCTTGAATCTCAAAGGTATTACTGGGCTTTTTCTCCCTTTAATCTCTTAGTAAAGTGGATTACATGGAGTGGAACCAGCTTTGCATGTTTGGGATAGATCTCTTTGGTCAGGGCGTTTTGTTTTACTGATTCCCCTCTGTTATATTTGGTTTGCTAATACTTTTTGAGAAATAAAATTTCTTTATTTTCATTGTGTCACTGTTGTTCAGTGCTAGTATCAAAGTAATACTCATTTCGTAAAATAAGTTGCATCCTAGACTGCATAAAATCTGCTTAAGGTAGGAAATAGCTGTTGCTTGAAGCTTTAGTAGTGGTATTTAAGTCATCTGGCTTCAGTGGCTTTTATGAGAGTTGATTTTTGAATACTGATTTAACTATTTAATGGTTACAAGTATAGCCAGATACTATTCCTTTCAGTTCAATTTTGGTGTTTTGTGTTTTTTTCCTAAAAATGATTCATTTCACTTATGTCTTCCGGTTACATCTCTACTGTGCATAGTGTTTTCCTGTGATTTTGCAAATCTCTGTATATGTTGTCATGCCCCAATTCATTCCTAGTGTGATTTATCTCGCTTCTTTCCTTTCTGGATAATTCTTACACGTGTCTTTGCATTTTCCTCGTATTTTCAAATAGCCCATTCAGCTCGAGTCTCTGCTCTCTGCTGTTTTCCTATTTGTTAATTTCCACCATTAAGTCTCAGGTTATCCTTTTATCTCCAGGTCAGATGGTGTGAATTCTCTAGTCTGTGTTTTCTTTTAATTGTTGCTCACACTTTCTCATTATAGATGGTTTTCTGTGTGGTTTATAATTTTTCATTATGCACTTGTCTTTGATGTCTTTCTTTTTTCATGAGACTCCTGCAGAATTCCTGAGAACTCTCATTGTTGGAAATGTTTCCCCAGAGAGATGTTAATTAATGATTCTAATCAGTGCGTTATGTGAGATATGTGAGTATTTTATTATACTAGGATTTGACACCCATGTGGGATACAGATTCAGGTTTCCATTTCTAATGAGAGACATTTGTGTTTTCACCCAGAGCCTGAGAGGGAGAGGCTCTTCTGCCCCCTGCATGTGGGCAGATTGTTGGCATCCCTTTGGGGCAGGGCAGGTGTGCAGAGTCCTTGGGGTGCACTGCCAGCACCTGGCCCCTGTGGGCACAGACCGCAGCCCAGCACTGGGCCGTAACAGAGCCCCCTGCCCGCCACCGCCCCACTCAGCTGCTACCCTGCCTGCTCCTCACCCCGGCTCTGTGCTCTCTCTGCCCTGGCATCTGGGATTTTTCTTTCCTTCCTGCACATTTATGAATGCTTCAAAATTTGTGTCTGTCCCACTGTATTTAGCGTTTTTATGCATTAGACTGGGAGCAATGTCTGCTGTTTTTACAGTGTGAGCTTGACATGCATGTCTCTCCACTTTTTTCTCGAGTTTTTATAGTTTTATACCCAAAATACTTGTTGACTGTGAAGTGAGAGTGTTTAAAGTGCATGTGTCACCACGTTGATGTGTGCAAACACACGGACTATCCACGCTGGGTTTTCAGGGCAGGACAGTTTCAAGTTTTGTTCCTCCTAAGCTCAGGCCACATGTTCTTATGGGAAGTTCCAAAAGAAATAGAGAATGAGCCTTGAAGAATTGCTGAATTGAACCCGGCTTTCTAATGTTCTGCTCAGTGCAGGGAGCAAGGTTTTGTCTGACAGGCAGGTTCCCATGGGCACACCCAAAGCCTACCCCAGAAAAGTGGAGTCCACACTCTCTGCATCCAGGCTACTCTCTGGCAGCTGAAGCCTCCTCTACTGCTCCCTGCCAGTGGCTCCCAGTGCTACACCCCAAGAGGCCCAGGCCTCCGCTATGATCCCCGACTTGACTCAGCCAGCGCTGTTGTGTTTAGGGGCTGAGGTGCTGGACTCAGGGTGAGGCACCCACCCATCTGTCCTGACTTCCAGATCCTGGCCTAGTGTGAGCCCCTGGCCACTGGTATTAGTTTGTTTTCATGCTGCCGATAAAGACACACCTGAGACTGGGCAATTTACAAAAGAAAGAGGTTTATACTTTCACGTGGCTGTGGAGGCCTCACAATCATGGTAGAAGGTGAGGAGAAGCAAGTCACATCTTACATGGATGGCAGCAAACAGAGAGAGCTTGTGCAGTGCAACTCCCCCTATAAAACCGTCAGATCCCATGAGACTTATTCCCTATCATGAGAACAGCATGGGAAAGACCCACCCACATGATTCAATTACCTCCAACTGGGGTCCTCCCACCACACATGGGAATTCTGGCATTTACAATTCAAGAGGAGATTTAGGTGGGGACACAGCCAGATCACATCGGCATCCTAGTTCAAGTCTCTGCTGCAAGCCCAGTTCTGTGTGTGCTAGCAGCACTCACCACCTCTCCTGTTCCACAGGGGTCACCTGAGCAGCAGATGTCACAGATGGGAGACTGCTCAGGCTACAGCACAGTCTGACACAGCACAGCCAGAGAGAACCAGTCCCCAGACCCCACACATACACCATCCACAGCTCACAGCACAGCCAGAGAGAACCAGCCCCCAGACCCCACACACACACTGGCCACAGCTCCACAGTCCCCCAGGTGCCCACCAACCAGCTGTAAGTTTAAGGTACCCACTCCATGCTCCCGTGTAGTAATTGGCTGGAATGAGTCACAGGGTGCAGGGATATGACATGTTTGTGATCTCAGCTTCTTTACAGCCAAAAACAATGCAAATTCAGATTAGCCAGAGACCACAGGATGGAGTCAGGAGGCCCTAAACACACAGCTTCCATGTCTTCTCTGCAGTGGAGACAGGCTGCCTACACTCAGCACACTGGTGTGCAGCCACACACAGAGCGTTGCTGACCAGAAATGCTCGCCCCGGCCTTGGCATGCAGAGTTTCTATCGAGGTCTCAGTGCAGCCACAAGTGCTGACCGGGACACGTGCCCTGACTTCCGTGTGCAGAGTTTCTATCGAGGTCTCACTGTAGCCACAAGCAGAGCATTGCTGACGGAAACACTCACCCTGGCCTCAGCATGCAGAATTTCTTTTGAGGTTTCATTAAATGGGTGTGGGGGATTGAACCATCGGCCACAAACTTTAACCCACCCACCCGCCCTCCCGCTCCTGAGATCAGACCATATCCCATGGTTCAGAGCCCCCCCGCCCATCACATTGGTGGTCTTTTTGGTGTGGACAGTCCCCATGCTGTCACCTCATTTGCATAAGCCACCAGTGTGGCCCAAGGGGCCCACCACGAATGACGTCACTCCTGTGACTCAGCAGGTTCCAGGAACTCAGAGGCTGCTTCCAGGAACTAGTACCAAGGCCAGCCAAGCTCCTTACCACACAGCATGGCTAAAACAACTTATCATTGCAGCTGATCACCGACTGGCTTTTTCTCATTCTCTTGTCCCACATCCTCCTCCACTACCCAGGTGGTCAGCGTGATGACTGAGTGGCCTCAACAGCTCCGTCAGGCGTGGCTGCCACCACCAGGCACTAAGGCTTTATTCGTGGCCCCCAATAGCTCCATCAGGCTTGGCCACCACTGGGCACCAAGGCTTTATTTGTGGACCCCGGTGGCTCTGTCAGGCTTGGTGGCTGCCGCCTCAGGCTGACATCCTTCAGATTCATGCCTCTAGCCCCAAACTGTTCTGACTCCGGAGTAAATTCTTATTCTTCTACAAGCACAGCACCTGGGAGACAGAAGTTCACTGATTGCATCAGTGAGCGATTTACAGAAAAAAAAAATGCTGGATAAACACATCCAAAGAAACAACTCATCGAGGTTTCTGATAATGAGGCTTTCCCTTCCTTGTCAGTAAGGCCTTTTCATAATAAGCGTTGCCTTTTCATCTCTCTCAGCGTGGGGACCAGCGTTCCTCTCCTGAAGACCATGGAGTAGCAATGCGGTGCTGTCCTCTGCACAGTGTCTGACATGAGGACGTGCTGTCCTCCGCGCGGCATTGGGCGTGATGATGTGCTGCCCTCCGTGTAGTGTCAGGTGTGATGACGTGCTGTCCTCCACGTGGCGCTGGGTGTGATGACATACTGTCCTCCGTGTAGTGTCGGGTGTGATGACGTGCTGTCCTCCACGTGGCACTGGGTGTGATGACGTGCTGTCCTCCACGTGGCGCTGGGCGTGATGACATGCTGTCCTCCACGTGGCGCTGGGCGTGATGACATGCTGTCCTCCACGTGGCGCTGGGTGTGATGACGTGCTGTCCTCCATGTGGCGCTGGGTGTGATGACGTGCTGTCCTCCACGTGGCATCGGGCGTGATGACGTGCTGTCCTCCACATGGCATCGGGCGTGATGACGTGGTGCCCTCCGTGCGGTGTTGGATGTGATGATGTGCTGTCCTCCACATGGGTGTGGGGCGTGGGGCTGCTGCAGTCCCAGATTTACCCTGGTCATGTCACTAAGCCCCGTCTACCCTGCACATGTCCCTCTGAGTGATCACTGGGTGTCAAATGCCTGGTGCTCCGTGAATTTAAGTCCAGGCCATTTTAGAATCTCTGCATTTAGGGTCGTACGAACACAGCTGACTGCATGATGCTTCCTTTGCCCTGAATCGACCTAGTCGAGATTCTCGGTGTCCTGCCAGACTCTAACACATACAGAATGTCCCTGCCCATCCGAGACTTCCGCCCACCTCGGCTCTCTCGAGTGAGGAGTCACTCACTGCAGGCCGCCTCCCCCCTGCCATTTAGTTGCCTTTGCCCTCCTCAGAACTTGGTGCTAATTCTTCTCCACCACGAGAACTGACCTGGACTCGCCCCAGATGCAGCACCTCTGCTCTCAAAGCGCAGGAAGGAGGGGCAGGGAGGGATGGGAGCCACGCTCTCTGTAACGTGGCCTAGAGGTCAGAGGAGGGGCCGTCGCTGGAGCCTCAGCCACCCACCCGTCCCCCGGCCTTTGCTTCCCACGGAGGGCATCTTGCTGCTCCCGGCGAAGCAATAATTGCTGGAAATGGGAAGTTAATTGGATGTGAGTGTGACGTCATTTGGCTTTTTGCAGAGCTGGGGCCTGACGTGGGGGCAGGTTTTGGAAAGGGAAGCCGAAGGCTCCCCACAGAGCCGAAAGCTGGGCCTGCGCGGCCCCCAAAATGGACGCTTTGCTTTCTCAGCAGTGCTGCAGAAAACAGCCAAAGGTCCCTTGAAAGTGAGAGCTGAGCTGCTTGCCATGTCCTTCTGCCCCGTGAGGAAGAAACAGAAGCGACCCAGGGACTTCAGCGACTGCCGGGCCCAGGGCGCCGGTCCGAGCTGCGTCGTCTTTGTAGTTTTGCACGGCTGTAATGAATGCATCTGCGAGAGTGTGCTGTGAACAGCCAGGCATCTGATTTCCTCCTTTACTTGGTGATTTAAATTGGACTTTATCTGTCACTTTATTTACTGGCTCTTAACCTTTCTTCTTTTTTAAAAAACTAAACTGTATAACGTCCACTGAAGGCTAGGGTGCCTTCCGGAAAGGGTGGTGAGACTGTCATTTCTGGAGAATCTCCTTTGCTTACCCTCCATTTACCTTTTCTTCTTTTCTGAAGTCTGAATAAGCATTAATTTCCCCTAAATATGCAGAATGATTATATTTTTTGATTACAAAATAAAAGGTGGCTTAAAGGGCTTTCTAAATCTCACATCTGGGCACACTTATCACAGAGTGACGGCATTTGGTGCCAACATATTGCTTATAAATGAATATTTCCTTACAATTGGGGCATTTCTGTGGCTTTATTGTTCATTGCTCCACCCTCTGGTGAGACCTGTCTTTCCTTCAAAACAAAATAGACCCCAAATGTCAAATATTGGAAATGAGTGAGTGCAGGAATGCAGGAAAACTCCAGAAAGGCGCTGTGCAAAATTCATGACCTGGCCCTTGATGTCTCCATCACGGCAAGATCAAGGTTGTCCGTCAGATCGTACAGGCTTCCAGAACAGACACTCGGCTCTGTTTTTACATTTTAGAAAGCCTGGGAGGACTAGGAAAATATTAAAGGCCGCAGTGGTCCAGTTTATCAGCAAGCTGTGTTTTAGTCATCATTCTTGTCCGTTTGTTGAATTAAACACATTATCTGTGCGCCTTCAGCAGATCCTGCAGATATCACTTGAGGATATTATTCAACCTGATGCCTTCTCTTCTCTTTCCAACTTAGCAACAACAGTTTAGAAAAGAAGAAGCTTGCAGAGAGAAAACATGGGAGTCCTGAGGAAGAGCTCGGGGTCTGGGGAAGAGCCGGGGGCTGAGGAAGGAACAGCCGGGGACTGAGGAAGTGTTGTGGGCCTGGGTGGCCGTCTGAGATGGCGTGTGCAGTGCCAGCGTGGCAGCAATGGAGCCCCCACACTGGCAGGCTTGGAATGGCACAGAGCTGGCCAGGCCCTGCACTGCCGGCGTCTGAGATCAAGATCTTGGCAGGGCCGTGCCCCTCCGAAGGCTCCGGAGAGGGTCCTTCCTGCCTCCTCTGGCCTCTGGTGGCTCTGGCCACCCTGCCATTGCTCGGCTTGCTGGGGCTTGCCTCCCTCCTCTGCCGGATCACCAGGCGTTCTCTGGGAATTCTGGCCTCGTCTTCCCGCTGGGCGCGTCTGTCTCTGACCCAGTGCCTCCTCCTTAGGGACGCTGGCCCCTGGATTAGGAGCCACACTAATGATGTCATCTTTAACTTGCTCACCTCTTTGAAGACCATTTCCAAATCACATCCCATTCGCAGGAGCTGGCGCTCAGGACTCAGTTGTGCTTTCCTGAGAGACGCTGTGCCCGAGCAGCCGGCTCAGCTCTGCAGGTGGCCAGGCGCTGGTGCAGACCTGCTTTGTCCTGCGGGTTCCCAGTGCTGTGAAGGACCCGCTGAGGATGCGACCTGCCACTTATGGCGAATTCTTTTCTGCACTCTTCTGCCTTCCAAAGGGACTGGCCTCCAGATGGAAGGTGCGTTGCCCAAAGGAAATGAAGTCACTCTGACCGGGTCGTGGGGAGCACACCCGGCCCGTGCATTCCACTGGGACCCCAGGTCCTGTTGCTTCTGTTCAGGAAGAATGCCTCTGATCTAACAAAATGGTATTAGAGTTACCGTTATTATTAGCGCCTGTGCATGTGTTTGTCTCTGCAAGTCTCTGGTGATGCCGTGAGCTGCTGTTCACCTACGCAGTGCTCATCCTCATCCTGTCGACTCTGCAGCTGAGTTGGGAGTGAGTGGAGAAGCCTGTGCCTGTTATTTCTGGTTGCTGTTTGCCATATGGATGGGCAAGGCCGGAGCTCCCAGCCCCTGTGAAGGTGTCTTCTGGGCCTTCTCTGCTTGGCAAAAGCAGCTGAAGGTCGGAGGCTGTTAAATTCTTTTCTTTCATTTCCAAATGGCATGGTCATATACGTATATCTCTTCTTCTTCAGGCGGCCTGCAGGGATTAGGAAGCCTGATGCTGAGAACTGTAGCTGGTTTCTTTGGGGTAGAATCCAGGAGAATACTTGCAGAGGAAATCTTAGGATCGGCCTCTTCAGTTTAAGGGACTTAGCGGAGACAGAGGGACCAGATACAAACCCTGTGTCCCCGGCGCGTGGTGGGAGGGCTGCGGACAGAACAGAGGTGTGGGTTCTTCTTTGCTCCAAAGCAGGGGTGTTTGATTCTCAAAGGCTCATGTCAGGCCCGGTGACCGGAGCGAGTAGGCCCATGTCCTGGTCTGAACATGAAGATGGATGATTCTACCAGGTTGACCAGTCGTTAGCCCAGTGACGTGGTGGTGCCAGCCTGGCCGTGGTCCTCGCCTTTCAGAGATACTGGTCTCCTAACACCGCAGGGAGAGGTGGCCTCCCTCCCTCCAGTGCATGCCGGGCTCTCCCCACGCCACCTGAGCCGGGGCATGCTCCTGGGGGTCTGTGGCTGCCCCGTCCTCCTGGGCTCCCTGGGCTGCCTCATCCGTGGCCTCCAGCCAGGACTGCCTTGCACCGGATACAGCAGCTCTGGGTAAACAATGGCCCCAGTCAGTGTTCTAAAAAATTAGGGCCTTTGGCCAGGCGCAGTGGCTCATGCATGTAATCCCAGCACTTTGGGAGGCTGAGGAGGGTGGATCACTTGAGTTCGAGAGTTCGAGACCAGCCTGAGCAACGTGGAGAAACCCCGTCTCTACTAAAAATACAAATTAGCCAGGTGTGGTGGCCCACGCCTGTAGTCCCAGATACTTGGGAGGCTGAGGCAGGAGAATCACTTGAACCCGGGAGGCGGAGGTTGCGGTGAGCCAAGATCACACCAGTGCACTCCAGTCTGGACAACATGAGCGAAACTCCATCTCAAAAAAAAGAAAAATGTTATGGCCTTCTTCCTAAGGCTACTACTGTTGAAGCAGTGTTTTCCGCCTAAGTTAAACTCTGGCTTCCAGGGTGCGTCAGTTGGTGGCGTCTCTCCTCCTGGTGTCTGGCCTCCACTTCCCTCCTCCGCCGTCTCTCGCCAGGCCTTGCCAGCTCCGGCTGCTTCTCCTGCGGGTCACTCTGTTGTGCTTTCCTCTCCCGTCTGAAATGGCCTCCGTCCTAGATTCAGGAGAAACGGAGGAAACGGGAGGGCCTGGGCCCTGCCTCTCCTGACCTCCCGAGCTTCCAGACTCCCTGCGTCTCCGCCTCTTCCTCTGCTCTCCGCGCCTGGGGCTCTCGCAAGTTGTCGTTCACATTCTGGCTTGCTGCAGCCTGGTCCTCGGGACTTCAAGAGAGTGTCCTGCAGGGCCGGTGTTCTGCTGGGGTTTCCAGCCCTGAAATGTGCAGAGCATGTTGGTCTGAGCAGGAGAGGAGATAGCAGGGTGGACGTGACACTGGAGCAAAGCTTGGGCCCTGATCCTTGTCTGGCTCATAGTTGAATGATTCTCAAGAGGGCCTCACCTGAAACGCACAGTGGTGGCTTTCTTGGAGTACTTTTCATTTCTAAACTGTAAGTACAGGTCAAACTTTAAGGCTGCAGAAGGAAGTGAAAGCTTTTGATGTTTGCAAATCTCTGGTTTCCGACTGAAGACCCTGAGGGTTTGAGGGATCTCCGGCCTGACTTCCTCCCAGTTTCCGGGGAGCCGCCTCCTCCGATTCTCCCTCGGCGGCTCTCTTGGGGTGGGGCCCATTTCCTCCTTGAAAATGATGTCACAGTCATCTCACCGTAGACCGTGAGCCCTCACAGTGTGTTCCACAGGGGGCCACGGCTCCGCTCCGCTGGAGAAACCTCCGTCCCAGGCGCTGTCTTGGTTTCTCCATCATAGTTTTAGAAAGTGAGGCTGGGTGGCTTGTGGGTTTCAGAATCATTGAGGCTGAATCACAGCTGCGGAAATACGGCAATCAGAAACACAGTGGAGACGCCGAAGGGAGCATTGCGTCAGGACAGGGGATGGTGGCGTGCCCACGTGCTGCGCCACCGCTGTCCCCGAGGTATTTGGCCAAGAATGAGGGCTCTCAGGCTGCTCCTGAGGAAGCCCAATACCAGCCCATGGGGCCAGGACCGATGTGAAGTCCACGTCCACCCCCTCCCCTGAGAAAATTTAGCCCACGGGAGCTGGGAGCCATGTGAAGTCCACGTCTGCCCCCTCCCCTGAGAAAGTGTAGCCCATGGGAGCCGGGAGCCATGTGAGGTCCACGTCTGCCCCCTCCCATGCCAAAGGTTAGTCCATGGGGCTGGGAGCCATGTGAAGTCCACATCTGCCCCCTCTCCAGTGAAAGGTTAGTCCATGGGGGCCAGGAACCACATGAAGTCCACATCCGCCCCCTCCCCACATCAAGGGTTAGCCAGTGCCCTGCCTTTTAATTTTCCTTTTATTTCAACAGGATCACATGATTTCATTTAAGAGCATTTCTTTCACTATTTCGAAGTGGAAGCCAGGAGATGTGATGGCTTTCAGTTCCACTGGACTCCCTGTCATTTACATTTCTCTCCCACATGTCTGTGGAAGGGTGACCAGGGCCCGGCCTGGGCATGTGGGTAAACTCCTGGCTGTGGCTGGGCGCTCTCCATGGGACAGCCAGCTCTACCTGGGGCTGGGGTGGGCGAGCCCAGTTGGGTCTAGGACCCCAGACCTGGACCTGCCTGGTCGGGGGAGACAGAGGCGCAGCACGGGAGGAGAAGGTACGCGGTGCCTGTGAGTGGCGGCTCCTGGCCCAAAAGCGTTGAGTATCATGGCGGTGGGGTCCTTTGAACCGTTTGTCACCAGTATACCCAGGGCAGTGCCACTGACACAGTGCCCAGAGCCAAGGGACTGCCGGACCATTACTGTGCGTGTCCTGTGTTCACACAGCCTCGAAGAGGACACGGCAGTGTGGTCAGGCCTCTTCATGGGGCCTCCTTGTGCCCGACCTGTCATGGGATATGTGGAGGGCACTCTACCTTTTTCCCAGTATCCTGTACGTCTGAGTGGAAGTGCTTGGCGGGGTGAGGGCACCTCTGTGGGCTCAGCAGGCATCTTTGACACAGCAGCTGGGGTGCTCCCTGCAGCCAGGCCCACATTGCTTCCTCCTGCACCAGCTCACAGGGAAGAGGGTCCTGGTTTTATCTTTAACTGGTAAAATTTTAGTGTGTGATTATGTAAGAACCTCGAACACAAGGAATTATCTTACATTGTAAATATTTGAGTGAAAATCATTTCCATCAATAAGGGTGCATACATCATGCGTCACTCAGCTTCGCCAAAGTCCGAGCCACGTGGTCCTGCTGGCATCTGAGGGCAGCCTCGGTGCCTGTTCCCGGCCAGTGGACCGTCCCAGACGGAGGTGGTTTGCTTTGTCTTACTAAAGAGTCCAGCCCACCAGATCAGGCCATCTCCTCCTGACATTTTGCACAAATATGTTCCATCATCCCCAGTATTTTACCTGTGAATTGCTGTTAGGGAAAATCTATCAGTAGCAGAGATACTGATTCTGTAATTTTTCCTAAATAGACACTTACTCCAGTTGAAACCACAAAGCCTAAAGAATACATTAGCATGCGAAGCTCATGGAGCTCCTTCCGCCCTCCGCGCCGACCCCGGCTTCTATCTGAATCGATATCTGTGCTGCCTCGATGGGGCCCAGGGTGGGCCGTGCTTGGCGTACAGAGCCGCTCCACCTGAGCAGCAGCCCAGGGGTCTTAGGGAAGCCGCCGCCCCTTCCAAACACAACTGCCTTTGAAGCCCCTATTAATCACCAGTAACAACTGCTGCCTCCATTACAAAAGGAATTGAAAGCAAAAATAAGACCCAGACAATAGAGCATAAACGGAAGAGCAAATCCCACTCCGGACTGGAATTGTCTGCCGGGCTGGCTAATCCCTGGCCGGGCGCCGGGAGCGTGGGCGCCGTGTTTCTTAGGGTTTGCTTTCTGATCCTGTGTCAATTACCGCACAAAGCCTTCACACCACACAGCGAATCCTTTTTGTAAGTGTTTTAGTTTTTGTTCAATATTTTATGTTTCTGCTTCTAAATCTTACTTGCCAATATCCAGCTGATAAGCTGGGCAGGGAAATATAAACACACAAGCCATCATCCCCCAAGGTTGTCACATACGTGTGCGGCTTCTTTTAGCTCAAGTGAGGTTATTTGATGCTCGTGTTTGCTCTGTGTGGAGTTAGGCTTGTCACGTATAAGCAGTTGTGTTCCCACAGGGCTATTACACAAGTAAACCAAGACGGCCACACAATTGAGCATCTGAAATCCGACATTGTTTTCTGGGGAGGGTGGCTGTGGCGCGCATGCTGGGAGAGACTTGGGGATGTCGGTATCTTCGGCATGGCCGAGAACGAACAACCACCCAGGCGCATTGTGCCACAGGGCCTTTGTCTGTGTTTTAAAATACTAACAAAGTAGTTTGGATGTTTAATAATAGAGCAGATGAGGGTACAGCAACCACATCGTGGCTTTACCCACCAATCTAGTTACCCACCAGCGCCCTGACAAGGAGGCACGGCTGTACTGCTTTCTGAAGTGACGCCTTTCTCTTCTGAGCACCTAAAGTGCGGCGTGTTTCTCAGACTCAAAAGTCAAGTCCTCCCTAGAACAGGGCTGCACGCGTCTTTGTCCAGCGCACGTTTGCCAGCTTTCCTCAGGGCCCGTCACTGAAGCCTAGCCGCCTGCTTACCCATCTAAGAAGGAAAGCTCATTCTGACCGTCACAAACCGCCCGGTGCCCACAGCCAAGCAGACAAGTGCTCTGCGGGCCCCAGACCCCACTCAGTCTTTGTTTCCATTTTCTTTTTTCTTTTTTAGGTAAATGTTGTTGCTCATTGACAGCCTCCTGTGTGTATGACATTTCTCTAAGTGCAGTAGCGGAAGTGGGAAGGAATTTAAGGAAGTGTTGAGAACACAGCTGCAGTTGCTCCTGCCTGATTCTCCCTGGAACGCCGTTGTCAGCTCCCACCGTGGCCATGCTGGCCTTGGCCCCCCGCTGTCCCTAAGCACTTTTCTCTTCCATTGTCTGTTTGTCACGAGGCATCTTAGTTTCGGCCCCACAGATCAGCTCTGTGTGATCAGGAGCCACATCCTGGTCGTCGTCTCGCTGGAGGGCCAAGGATGCCCTCCTGGCTTAAAATGGCTGGGCCCTCATGGGGGGTGCAGGCAGTGAGTGTCCCCAGAATCACAGCTGCACAGGTACCCTGTGTGCCCAGGCAACAGCCAGTGCACATCTTGGTAATCATTTTGGCATTTTTTTTCTCTTAAAAATCTAAATGCGTACGTTTCACTAGAGATCTTTAAGTTACAGAAGGCTGCGGAGTGATTATTTCAGCTGAGTGGACAGCCCAGGGAACCCATGTTCTTTTGATTGATTTGCTTCTTGGAAGGAACTGACTGCAGGTTTGCCCAGATTGACCAGTCAATTAAGTCAGCACAAGCCATTCAGGCACCCTGGGTTTCTGATGTGCAAATGCTGAATGGCAGTGAGGACTCAGAACACCACCACCCCGGAGCTTTGCTGGGGTGCACTGAACATGTTCACAGCCCCCTGGAGCTTTGCTGGCAGGCACTGGGCATGTTCACACCACCGTGGAGCCTTGGTGGGGTGCACTGAACATGTTCACAGACCCTTGGAGCTTTGCTGGCGGGCACTGGGCATGTTCACAGCCCTCTGGAGCTTCACTGGGTGCATCGGGCATGTTCACACCACCCTGGAGCTTTGCTGGGTGCATTGGGCGTGTTCATACCACCCTGGAGCTTCACTGGGTGCATTGGGCGTGTTCACAGCCCTCTGGAGCTTCACTGGGTGCATTGGGCATGTTCACACCACCCTGGTGCTTTGCTGGGTGCATTGGGCATGTTCACACCACCCTGGAGCATTGGTGGGGTGCACTGGGCATGTTCATGCCACCCACCCTGGAGCTTTCCTGGGGTGCACTGGGCGTGTTCACACCACCCTGGAGCTTTGCTGGGGGGCACTGGGCATGTTCACACCACTCTGGAGTTTTGCTGGGGGGCATTTGGCATTTTCACAGAAAATAAAAAGACCACCATATGTCAAGGGTAATTGAAACTGCTGATAGATACCAGTGATTAGCTATTTGGAGGTAATGGTGGCATCTACCAAATATTGAGGCCATGTGCCTGCCCTGTGTGTGGTGGGTGCCTGCATGTGTGTGCCTGCTGTCATGTGTGCACCTGCTCTCATGTGTGTGCACCTGCTCTCATGTGTGTGCCTACTCTCATGTGTGTGCCTGCTCTCATGTGTGCACCTGCTCTCGTGTGTGCACCTGCTCTCGTGTGTGCACACACTCAGGAGGGACCCATGTGACTGAACGGCTTGAGGAGGGAAGAGGGTGATGAGAACATGACAAACAGGGGCATGAAGATTTGTTTACTCATTTCAAGATAGGTTCTTAAGGATGTGTGTGTCTGCTGAATGCAAGCTCAGGGTCTCTACGCACTGTCTTCCTCAGCTTCAGGAAACACTATAGTCCAGGGAGAGGGGCAGGGGTGGGCAGATACCACCGAGCAAGCAGAATGAGGAACTCACTCCTGGCTCTCCTCCTTTGCAGCAGATGGGCCAGTGCGGGAGAATGTGTGTGTTTGAAAAATTCTACTTATTTCAAAGCATAGATTAGAAAAAAGTTTTTTTTAAAAAAAAGTGTATTAATTACAACAAACAAAAATACACACAGCCACAGTAGAGGCCAAGAAGATGTCCTCAGATGTCAGAGGAGCTCCGGCCATGGAGCACAGCCCTGGGGCAGAGCCTCGCTAGGTGTGCGGGGAGTGGGGCGGG